>JAQGBV010001246.1:0-16980 GCA_034698685.1 Isotomurus pseudopalustris
CTGTGTGGCTACTTAGTATTGACTAAATGAATAAAAGCATCTTCCTTTCCTTTACTATTCAAAAGCTTGCTACTTTGTTACCACCTATTGTTAAGCTGAATTGCGCCTTAAAGTGTTTATCTTGTCGGAAGACGAAGTTCAAAGGTGTGGTAATATTCATGTAAGTAAATGTTACAACTTACTTATTACATCTCTTCTGTGTAATCAGAGAGTGTAAATAAGATACGAGGATTACTCAAGCAGAAAAAACGCCCCCTGAACTTCCCTTTATTCTTTATTAACACCTCACCATTATTTAACTCAGTTTGAACAGTTATTACTTTACTCTTTCCTTGCTTCGAATAGTTTGAATGCGAATTCACATTGGCTTCCGATGTGCAATCATCCCGAGGAGTTCCTTGGCAAATGTTGCTTATCATAAAATGAATGCTCGTAATGACAGATTACATACTAATATGCTCTTGAGGATGAGAAATGACAAACGATATCCAGCGCAGTTCTAATGGATTAGAATTAGAATGATTATCAAATCCCGGCATCATCATTTCATCCGGTCAAACCACAATTACAATGGAGTACTTTCGGGCGACACGAGGACAATAGGGTATCCAAGTACAGCTCGTGTAATGGTTGATGCGAGTTGCAAAGGTAGAAGAGTAGTTTATGTCCTTTCACCGAACAAAAGCTTCTCTGGGATTGAAAAGGTTACATTTCACTCTCAAAACTTTCGGAATCTTTTAGACCACTCGATACTATGTTGTACGTCATTCGAGGAGATGATATTATTTTTCTGAGGTTTGTATCATAGTTTCTTTCATTTATGAATGTCCCATCCCTTTGAATGACATGCGGTTTGGTTTGGGGTTACCTTGCGGCTTGAAGCTGTCTCTGTAAATTGTTTAAAGCATATATATAGTTGGCTGGCACCCATTCCTCACTGCGGATCGCTATTGCTTGTGTACAAACTGATAATCTAAAAGCATCTCTACAAATAAATGCCACGGATGGAATCATTTGTCCATACTTCTTATCTAGAATCTAGATCAATGATGTAAATTTAAGTATTGAGTTTTCGTTTTCAGATCTAACGCATTATTTCTGTCTGTTTCATATTTTGTCTGACTGTGAAACTATTATGGTAGGAAGGGTTCTCAAGTACTTGCATGTTCCAGAACGAAGGGAAGCAAAATGACAGGTGGCAGAAAGTGTACGTTGGATTATAATTGAATTAGGAAGATAATTTGTCTCAGTAAGAGGCTAAAGGGTTGAAAGTTGACTTGGTAAATTGAATTACAAAGCACAATCTCTCTAAATGCAGCGAGAATAGGATAAACGGAACAATCAAACAACTGTGACTAAATTCTCAATTTTATTTCGCACATTTGAATTTCAAAGAGTAATTAACTCTAACGGGTGAAGTTTGTTCTTCTGATTTCGGACTGATTTCAGCTCTGCTGTAATAATGTATGGAGGATGCCCGTGTGTATACAAAAGTAGTACAGTACTCATCTTATATGATTCATGTTAGTAAACCTTGTAGTTTCGTCTTTGCTCGGCTGTATTCCTTACAAATTTAGAAACGTGTTAATTTCTCAGCATATATTCTGTAATTGAATAACAATCTTACAGAACATTTGAATGATGTATTTTACACACAGATAACTAAAGAATTCTCTCAGTATTGAAACGAAGCAACATGATTATCTTTATTATTTAGATGCTAATCAGGAAGTATGAGGATATTCATTTTGTACATTATGGGATCTACACTGTATTAACATAAACAATTTATATCCGATGAAAAATCACTGTTGTCTGTTGTGTCTGAAGTCTGAAGCTGATGAGTCTTTGAATGAAACTAAATACACATACTTGAACTCTTTTTATGCCAGGAAAACAATTTTATACTTGGAGTTTGACGTAATCATACAGTTCTAATGCTTCTTAAAGCATTGTTCTGCATTATTGTACAGACTAATGTTTACTTGTATTTTTGGTTGTGCATTATTTGGTGATGAAGATTATTTGTGTATTGAACTGGATGATAATAATTTCCCTTAAAAACGAGAAAGTGGTTTGAAGTACAAAGGGTTGCTTATTGCAGTAAGTATTCACAAGTTGAGTATTGTGCTCCTTCAGGCCAATTATTTGCCTGGAAAGAATTTCAATTTTGTATATATATTGTCATTTTCCACAGGGCAGGCAACTGTCTCTACTTCTTTCTCCCTTTTAGTCTTGTTTGATGTGGGAACTCTCCAAGTGTGAAAACGAATGCCCGGAAACTGTAACTCTTTCACTTACATCAATCAAGAATGAAAGAAAGGGGTGAAGCTATAGATTAGCTGCTATAGGCGTGGAAAGCCCATATATGAATGTTTCGCTCTTACGAGTATGTGTGGGGCCAGGCAGTAAAACAGATTTGCGACTTTCGTCCCTTTCTGTGTTCAATTTCTTTGTGCACTCCATTTAGTTCGTAATGAGGTGACAGACTTAAGAGTCTTAGAGCATCAACTAAACTAATAATCCTCCGTCTCTTTTGAAGGGAAACTAATTAAGAGGAATTTGCCAAGAAACATCACTTCATCTACTGCTACACATGGACCTTTCCCTTCCTTCCCTGTGCGTGTGGCGCAGCGGTGCTAGTTCATCCGAGTGCTGGAGTTCTAGTTGATCTGCGTGGGTATAAAGAAGGTTCCTTTGCTGCTCAGGAAATTGCCTCTGCCAATGTTAATTAACATTTGTAAAGGGTCTTAATGAGAAACGTCTATCCTGAGCTACAGAGTAACGTCTTAAGAGTAATTGATTAAGATTATTATATCATCAGAGAGAAAATGTACTTACTCCTTGGCTCATTAGTTCTACTAACTTGGTGTCGTGAGAGTTCTATGATGATGATGTGGTGCATATAGCAATTATTACTCCACTTATTACTCCTGCTTCCTCTTAGGAAAATTCATGACTGCTGCCTTATTTAATACTGTGAGTGTATATTTGTAACTGTTCTTCACTTTATACTCTCTTCTCCAAGTACGTATCAGCTTAAGCTTATTTTAAAGAAAATAATCTTTAATCAAAGCAGCCTTTTAATTAAGTCTCAAGTGAGTGACAGAGAGTGAAATAGCTTTATTTAACAACTCATTTGTACGCAAATTTTTCAATCACTTTTTATTAATTTTGAGACAGCTTCATGGGCTGAAAGCAAAAGCGGAGCCAACTACATTACATTGAGATGGAGGCCTACTGTATAACTCATTTATCTCTGATGTTGGGGAGAACTTAAGAGATTTAAAATTGCTTGCCTAGCCTGAAGAAGAAAAACCAATTTGTGTTTGTCATTGAATCGAAATCGTTCGAAGAGTAGAGTACGGAGACCTTCATGTATTAAGTGTAAGCCTACTACAAATTGACCAATTACCTCTATCATTTTTTTTCTATGCATTTCTAACGAATGGAACATTATTATATGCCTTCATAAGTAGGTTTTACAATGAGACAGCGTACAATAATGCAATTTTTAACAATGCTTCGTCCTATTTGTGAATTGTGAGTAAAGTAAAATGAAAATGAAGGCAAAAACGGTTAAATTATGATGGGTAATCGAATCAAGCACGGGTTTCCGTTTGCTATTTCTGCTTGATAAAAAGAGATAACTCTCGTAGCTACATTAACAAACGAGGATTGACCAGTTGAATTTGATTAGAAGTGGCTTACGTCCCTGAGTAGTTCATAAGTGACATTTTGGATGTAAAATGCGGCAGATGTGGAGTTCCAGGGTGGCTTGGAAATTCTATTAAGTTCTTTATTGTGACAAAGAGGACAATGTTTTATTCACAAACAAATTGCCAGCTTGGCCACCGTAACCATAAGTGAGTGTTTATGGATGTGCTTTCATCGCCTGGAACCCATCAAAGAGTGACTGTGAGTGTGATAAAGCATGAAAGTCGTTTGTTTCTCTTATCTTACTTTCTTCGTTATATTCAGTTTGGCGTTCAATGAAAAAACCGACTTTACTGTAGTTGCTTTGTACGTGCAACAACGTGTGTGTGTACATATGGAATTGGAAGTCTGGAAGGGTAAAATACTTTGCGGGGTAAACTGGGCTGTTGTTATTCCGTCATTCCATCCACAGTTTGATGTTCAGTACAGTCGACAATCACCAACTGGTTATAAAACACCATGTGGGGTGAAAGATTCCAAGTTCTAAGGTTCTAATACTGTCCTAAGTGTAGGCTACTTTCACTTACGTTGATAGATACAGACAAAAATTGAGGCGTGTTTATGCACATTTCATATGCATTGATGTCTCATTTTGTTACCCGAAAATATTTAATTATCTTGATAAAACCTATCGTCAGGGCGTGCTTCCAATGCTTTGTCTTCAAAAGAACCAGTTGTTCGTTATTGAATAGCTGGTCATGACTCAAATTCGATTGATGTTTAAATTCATCGCAAGTTATTATTAGCAAGTTGATTTTTGATTTCCGAAACCTACGCTAACTACCGATATTTCAGCTATAAGCTTTAGTTCATAAGAAGTAGGTTGCAAATTGTCAAATCTTAACTTTCACCATGAAAGTAGCATGTTTCAGGTGGTTGTGAATAGTTGTGATGTGGAAACAGAAAAAGATCTAGAGAGGGGCAACATGATACACCAAAACTATTTTAAAACTAAAAATATTTTATTCTTTCTTAAATTCTTTTTCACAGTGAGAAAGAATTAACTGAAGTCTTTTTTTGGATAGAATGCAGTAGTTAATCTTAATAATTAATTATGGTTGCAAAAACCTGAATTTGTACGAGCAAATGATGAAGTTAAGCAGTTTTAATTAACACTAAAATAGTTTCTTATATCAGCGTATTTAATCCCTCTTGTACATTACCGTAACACACTAGTGCTAAAAGCTAATAATAATCTTTGATATGCTGAAGATGCTTAAGCTCACTATGATACAATAAACAAGAGCCCTGAGTCGCGTAGAATCCGGCTGAGTGATTTGTACAAATGAAAAAGGTTTATCTTGAATCCCCATCCTCTCGAACGACATTGGGGATAAAGAAAAGTTGTGGAGTCTCACACTTGAGCACAAAACAGGCTAATCAACCCAACCGGAGATTCTGTTCATCTGCCGAAATAAAAAGTGCTGAGGAACAAGCGAGAGACGAGTACCTCTGAGAGGGATGGTCTGTCCCAAGTAGTCAAGCGCCGTCCTCTCTTTCAAACTCCACCTTTGAACCATCCAATCCTATGGACAAAGTTATTCTTTAGCTTGGAATCCCCTCATTCGCGTACCGCTTACATTATATCATTCCTTAAACACTTCACAATGATGATCATCTTTCTCTACTCCTGCTACGAGCCATAAACAGCTCAGCGTATTCGATGAACTGCCAGCCGTGGCCGTGTATGGTAACTTCCCATTGCTCACATAAGACCACTTCTACTTTGTGCTACTCCTAAGCACTGTGTCCATACATCCCAGCTATTTCACCTCAATCCTCGTGCTCTTTCTCAATCAGACTTCTTTTGTCAATCTTCTTGACAGTTGATCTCCACTGAGGGATTCCGTCGTGGGCAGTTTCTCCGGTTTTGATTAAAAGCGACTTACTCGTGTTTCTTACGAGCGGAAGTTGCGAAGAGAAAGCAATTACTGTTAATAATTACCTCGAATTCATCATCCAGCTGATCAATCTCGTTATATTCTATCGATTGACC
This sequence comes from Isotomurus pseudopalustris, assembly GCA_034698685.1. Classification (NCBI taxonomy): domain Eukaryota; kingdom Metazoa; phylum Arthropoda; class Collembola; order Entomobryomorpha; family Isotomidae; genus Isotomurus; species Isotomurus pseudopalustris. The sequence goes on from JAQGBV010001246.1 coordinate 5,714, forward strand.
GTTGGTCATGGCAGTAGACAGTGTAACAAGCACAAGTCCGGCAATAGCTGAACGGGAATCAGACGTGAAATCAATCAAACTTTCATCCGGTGGTCAAACCATAGATCAAAATCAGATCCTTCATAGCTCTCATTCAGCTACTGCAGCAGCTCTCGTTGCAGCTGCTGCCGCTGCTGCAGGAAACGGTCCTGGGTCTCAGCATTCGATTGATGCTATTTTGGGAATACGAGCTGCTGAAAAAAATCGACAGCAACAATTAGCCGCTGCTGGTGGTGTGGGTGGCTTGCACGGTGGACCAATTAGTAGCGGACATTTACATTTATTGCACTCCCTTCACAATCATCATCATCACCATCCTCACCACCACTACTTAAACTTTAGTCAGTTTGCTGCCATGAATAATAACAACAATAACCATGAGACAAAAGGAGACTCAGCGAAGAGACATTACGGAAATTTGAGTGACGAGGGTGCTGTTTCAAGTGAGGAGGGTCTTGTAAACTCCAACAGCAATCACCAGAATGACTTGAGTCGTGGTGAAAGCAGTGGAACAATGAATTTGACTAATTATGATTATTTGTCGTCAGCCAGTCGAGGTGCCGGCAGTGACTCCAGTGAAGAATCCAGGAGAGGCATTAAGAGGGCAATCAAGGAACTCAATACTTCAGATTTATCTGCAGGTAAGAAAGTCTCATAATCTTCAAACAGCCTATATTATAATCACTTAAGGAACAGTAAGGCAATATCTTCTTCAATTTATCTGTACACATTGTACCGAGTTAAAACTCAGATCAGAGAAACTGCTTTTTGTAATGTAACAAGAGTTTATTAAAGAAATGTATTGAGGAAAGGCAATCATAATCTCATACAGTGAACCAAATAAGAGATCCACGTTTCACACTGACTCACTACACCCCAAGTTAATTTAAACTTCTTCAACGGTGTGTTTATGGTGCAGTAACAAAATGAAAACTTGCTTTTTGCTTTGTTTGAGTGTATCAAAGCTTACATGTTAAGATGAGAATTGACAGGGGGTCTTCAGACCTAATCAGCACGAGATTGATTGTATTATTTCTCGTAGCAGCAGTAAACTGGTAGCTGGATGGGCTGCAGGTGTATAATGAGGTCTTAATTAAAGTCGCATTAATTAACTGAACGTGTGGCATCAGATCTTGCTCTAAGATAAAAGTCGATTTTCGGTTTTCAATGGGCACGAAACAATGTGCTGTATGAATTTATAATAGGCTTTTACTTGTTTTTATAGAGATTCGGCAAATCATACGAGTCTATTATTTAGCGTGATAAGTTCTCGTTACTTACTTATTAATTTGCTTGACGAGCTAATAATTCTGAAGTGTGAAGAACGAGAAATAATAAAATACGTCTATGCGTACAAAGTCTACATGTGGAGGTCAGTGAGGAGTGAGCCATCTTTTACACATTTGTAGTTACAAATGAGACGTAAACGCTTAACGCTAAAAATAGAATCAATTGCTAAATCTAAAGTTGATTATCCCCTGAGGTAATTACAAATATCTTAATTACTACTGATGGTAGGACGCTCGTGGTTAATGAAGAAGAAGACAGTTGGAAATGAGAAAACAGTTAACTCAATTAGGAGGTTTTAATTTGATAATAATTATATGGAGGCAGATAGTGAAGGTGGCTAGATGAGTGAAAGAAGATGCAGCAGAGGGGAGAGAGAGATGGTTGACGGCTTGGCTTTGTTATATTCCTTCAGGCGTCCTCCGTGTCCGTTTTGACACCTTTTTACATCTCCGTGTCTGCTCCCTGTCCATTATTATAATTCCATTTTTCTTCTTCGTAAACACCTTCACTGATGCTTATCTTGTGTCTTAAGAAGTTTTTGCTAAAAGTATTTCATTGTCAGCTCATGCCTCTGTCATGTGCCGTCACTTTTCTCCTACAATAATGTGTCACATTGCAATCGTGTAAAGTGTCTAATCATCCGAGTAACCAGGAATTAGTCTTCTCAGTCATTTGACAGGTCTTATTTTATAGCAAAGAGGGATATGAAGAATATAGAGGAGACTTATTATTTTTATTTGTTGAAGTGGTATAAGCACAACAGTTGCTTAGATTTGTAGTTTACAAAAACCCGTCTTCAGTTAGTGATGCAATTCAATTAACGAACAATTTCTTAGAACTTAGTCTCAATTATTCACACATTGTTGGGTGATTACATTACTAAAGACGTGATTAAGTTGCCACACTTCTTTTGATTTGCAAAGTGACTAATCCCTTGATTTTCAAGTACCTGAACCGTTATCGTAAGTTTTAGTATTGGTTTTTTTTCTTCAGTCTCACATAACCCTTAAGCCTTTAGTTTGAGCTAAGGTAGAAGTTATGGCGTCCTGCCTGCGATATGGATCATCGTGTCTACTTTGATTTGGTTGAAAAGCAGCATTAAGTGTTGGCTGAATCACGTTAAGCAATTATAGGAAGTAGGATGGTAGGACTTGAGTGTTTTAGCTCGCACGTATTAGTGTCGCTTTTTACTCGTTATGATTACGTGCGACCGAGTCTGGCTTCGTAAATAGTGGAGAAGGCAAATTGATTAAACGAGATAGACATGTAATGGGCAATTGGAGCTCGTGTCATGATTAGCAGAATGGATTACATTAAACTTCCATCAGTAGAAAATTGCATGCCTCATTTCCATGTGGAATGGACATTGATAATAATCTTTCTAGATTACATTAGTCTCCTTTTGTTATTTTTTCATATTTGCATTCACCTGCATTAATGAGGTGTGTGTGGCTGTGGTGAATAAAAGCAGTCTAGCAACTTACGAGCATGCTAATAGTTTGCTCACTTCTGGTCGAGGTGATCACGAATGAGTGGGTGCGATGGAACACACAACATCACTCTGAAGTGGAATTCTAAATTAGTCGTGGATAATGCAATGAGGCCTTCTGGTTTGCAGACTGGCTACCTCTTGGCTATCTACCTGTTTGCATTTTGATTGATTAGAGCGAGTATTTGTTTAGAAGTGAATCCATGAGGGGTAGAAAACTAATTTAGTAAAATTTAAGCTATGGAAATTATCCAAATTAGTGCGCGTTGCAGGATGTACTTAATTGCTTATATTTTCTGCATGCAAGAATTCCCATTGCCTACATCGGAAGGGTAATATGGGTAATAGGTAGCAAGTAGCAAGCTGTTTCATCGAAGGGCTGTCAGATGTGGCTTGTCACAAGTCTATTCTTTTAGACACAACTGACTCATAAATGTCTGGAACCCTTGTTTGCACGATGAATTAGTCAAACATTATGGTTAGTTTTGAGGCCTCTGATCAAGCTGACCGCAAGTGATCATGATACTGAGTTTAATTTATTCATTAGGAGTGCTGGCCAAAATTGTCCAAACTAAACGCATGTAGATATGTCGTCTGGCTAAACACAGCCTACATTTTTGTTAATTACAATCAAATACAACGTCAGCTTCTACTGACAGTTGCACTTACGGGTTTGGAAACATTGAAATTACGAGTTGGCATTTTCCGTCCTACTGATATTTTCAAGGTACATTCTATTCAACTAAGACAGCGGAGGCATAAATTGCTTTGTAAGAGTGTCTCTGTTTTGAGAATTGAATGTTAATCAAAATAGCTTGTCTTGTCATAAATCTTTGATATACTTATCTATCCAAAATCGAACATTCAAAGGCAATAAATTGAAAAGAAAACAGAAACGCTTCTGGAACCCTCACATTAACATCCTAGGAATGTAATTACTAAGATGGCACAGTAGATAACATATCATTAGATTACAAATAAGATAGATCTTTAAATACAGTTTGTCATTGCACAAGAAGTGCAAATTTTATTTGCGCTAGACAGGCAGAGTTATTAGCAATTCGTAAATTCTTTGCAGGCATCGAACTCTACTTGGTCATTTGTATTGGTCGGCATCGAAATACATTAGAAATTGGGCGTTAAATAGTTTTAAATTTTAAATTAGGTACACAATAGTACACATTGAAAATGTAAATCGTACGAAACTATAGTGCAACTCAATGCAATATACAAGTTTTTAATATAAGTATACACACACCATCTCTTCGTAATCAGTCCATTATTATTAGATGCTCACACAGATATCTCTTCTGATGACAGCCTACTGGTTTTCTGATCACTGAGCTTGAGATGCAACGAAAGATAATCTCCACTTCCTTCATATAATCGCCTTTATAGAAAGTAATTTGTACTTGTTTGCTCTTGCAAGTTCACACACAAGCAATGTTGTTTTAATTTATCTGCCACGGACTTACTTGGCATGGATTGTATTCGGTAATAACACTACTTAACATATAAAAAGTTATATTATATACTAAATGTGGATTTCGCAAAGTCTTCAAAACTTCAATTCAAGTCTCAATTTTCGACCCTCCCTGTTATTTCTTAGTGCATCATATTATTAGTATTACACAGAGTAAGAGGTACGACAGAAGTAAAGAGAAAGTTCCTTCCTTCCCTCCGAAACTAACTTTATTACGGTGCTACTCTGCACTTATTTCCTTTGGACACACGTATATTTTAAGATGGATGGCTACGATAAGACGAAGTAAATTGAATGTTCAAAATTCTTTTCTTTCAAGGAGAAAGGGTACAATTTCCTCCCTTCCTTATTGGATTTACTTTAAGTAATAAGTTGCCTACATTTTAATTTCCTTGCATACAGATGAATCAGGAGATTATCCAGGAATAGAGAGGAAAATTCGACCGAGCTCAGTTGGTTCAGATACTTCATCTGATTTCGGTCCGGGTGATGGATTGCCCAATGGAAATGCTAATAATGCAAACGCAAAAAACACCGGAGTGAACGGTGGTAATAATAACCAAAGCTACTCTGCTGGGGATCACGCACATGCTCGTTCCACCAAAGATCATAGGAATGAAGACCATCATCTTCATAATAATCACGACGAAGGGAGCATCAACAATGACGAAGATGTGGATGCAGATGACCATGACCATCCATCCCCATCGTCCCCAGGAGGAGCAGATTCAATCGGAGAACCGAAGAAAAAGCATCGCAGAAACAGGACAACCTTCACAACCTATCAACTTCATGAACTGGAGAGAGCATTTGAGAAGTCACACTACCCAGATGTCTATTCTCGAGAAGAACTGGCCATGAAAGTCAACTTGCCCGAAGTCCGAGTGCAGGTGAGCAAATTGTGAAAAAACTTTCACTGAATTCACCGATTCTCCCTAAGTTTTCTGCATTTGACACTTCCTACAATGAACACACACTATGGAGTCTTGTCTCCTTCTTCATAACTTTCCCCTCTGCTTTCTCTTCTTCTAGTTTGCACTCGTAGCAATCATAAATGCATCCAGCATTTGCTATATACCTATATGCTTCCTTGAAAAAACCATACACACAGTTCTTTGTATTGTGGCCACCCCAAATATGTAATTATACTTTGCAAGAAATGTATAATACTCATTGATTAATGAAAACAGACCGAGTAAAAGAAAAGCACAAAGCGTCTCGCAGGGTTTAGGTTAAATGGACTTAATTTATATTGCGTGTGACCTCAAGAAAACATCCCATTCTTAATATTTCCTTTTATAATTCATAGGCAAGATTTATTTCATCCTATTATTTTCCCATAAAAGGTGGAGTAGCTTTCTTTGATAATTGTTTCTACAATAATTTTTCTCTCTTGTTCCTCGCTCCTAAGTAATTTTCTCCACACGTTCTAGACATGCCATATAATTCTAAATTATATCGTAGAGTAACGCACAAGAGTAAAATTACACGGTTGTTCTATTACTGTAGAAAGTATTTGGTCTTAAATCTTAAGTACAATTCATTAGTATGCAAAGAGGTTAGCTGGCGCCCTCGAATTGAAGCGTATGGAGAATTATTCAAGTCTCTAAATGAAGGCATATGTGTGTGTGTGTATATCAAATATATATAACACACACGTCCGACGCGTAGTACGAAGGAAATCTTAATAAATATAATTCAATCTAATAATTCCACTTACTGATTTACCTACCTGCGAGTTCTCGTTCCTTTGACCTCCCCGAGTTGTATGTCGCCGCTTCACCCATATTATTAAACCTCATCGAGTTCATTAAGCTCTTAGATGTTAACCATTTCATGTATTAACCTTATTATGAAGGAAAAAAATGCATCTACGAAGAAGTTGTTCGTATGTATTGTGTATAGTATAAAATATTACACACAGCAGACCCCAGTCTTTCCCTTTCTTTCTCCTTTCTGTAGGGTTTCAGCAACTTGAGGCAGTGTGGTAATTATGCCGTAAATTGCACACCGGCTTCGAACGAGATTTGGCGTGTTGATAAATCTTTTCCAGTTCGATTCAACTTATTAATCAAAAACTTACGTACACTCATGCAACCTGAGAGACCGCTTTGTTACCCTTCTGTATGTATATGCATGCGGTTGCAGTATTACCCCATTAGCGTAGCCACTACCAATTACTCCAGGTAGATCGTAGAACTAGAAGTGGAGTCCAACATAACACAGAGTATGAGCTGGGGATTCAGTATCGAGACTACTGCCTGACTGGTGACTGGATATCTGTGTGAAAAGTAATAGAAAACCGATACCAATAATTCTTATTAAATGAGTAGAGTGTAAAGTATGCATTTGGTAGAGAACGGCTCTCCACATTTATTGTAATAGTGAAAAAGAAGAAATAAATTTAACAAACGATGATGGGAAGCATGAAATAGAAGGCAAGTTAAGTGTAGGAGACGAAATAAAAGCCCCTCTGACATTTTATCTCCACACGCAAACGGCAAACCTACAGCGGAGCTTAACCGCTTTTAGTCTCAATAAAAATGCTTATTTACTACATGTTAGATTGACTTTTTCCAATAAAGGCACAAAAATATTGCTTCCTATTACATCACGAAGGTATTTTCTTAACTCTAATTTCCACCTCCTCTTTCTCCAAAGATTTATTTAGTGTAATTCGAAGAGGAAGTTACTACAGGAGAAATTATACCTCTCTAAATCAATCCATCTCTAAACGACGCTTTAATAGCTTGACCAGGGTATTTTTGTCGCACACGCTTTACCTAAAACAATGAATAGCATCACTCCTGCTACTGCTACGGTTAACCTGAATGTCTCGAGGGGGTGTGTGACTGCAATTCATTGAAACAGATTTGTTGAAAAATAGCTAGAAACTTTTGCGTTTCACTCACAGCAACTCAGCAACTTCTTGAGAACTCACATCATTTTTCATTTCCTAAACAGGTTAAAAGTAAATAAAAGAGGAATGAAACTTCACTCAAGTCAGAAGTAGAAGAATGTGTCCTTTGCAGGAGGTTAATTAAGAATAAATTAGAATGAAGGAGTAGAGAAAGAAATTGCGTGTTTGTCGTCTCGGGATATCACGATTAATTTAATTATCGGTTCCCCTTAATTCCTTTTATGATAAAGTGAGTAAGTAAATAGGGAGTTCTTTATGGCTCTTTTTACAGTTCGTATAATCCCCATCAAGGTACTTTTAATGGGACTTTATTTATTTCCCTACGTAATGAATGTAGAAAGTTTCGGTAAATATTATTGGACTTATTACACGAATACCTAATCCATTACTACATGAATGTATTTTAATTCGCGTGTGTAGCTTATTGTCGAAGCGTAATCAGTTGAAGGTTTTCTGTTAGTGTAACCTAATTCGTTTCTCTGCAATTTATTGTTTCAACTAAATGTTCAATCCTACACTATGTGCTGCTCTTAAGCACATTCAACGGGGTGAACGTGAGAGTAAGTTTAATTTGACTTTCCTTTCTCTACTTTCAGTTTTATCGTCTCATAGACCTCAGGTGATTTTAATTCGTGTACACAAAAGAGGTGAAAGGTATGGATTTAATAAACAGGTGTGCGAAAAGCGAATTGCGTTTCTAACTTATGACTTGAGGCTCAAGTTGTAATCAAGTACGTTTCAAAATTATGGAGCTGTAAAATATGTTCACCTTGATAATTTTATAGCATCAGCGTATTCATTTAGAGACTTTGATCAAAGCTTTAATCTTAAGTTATTATAAACAAAGTTATGATTAATATTTAAGTACAAGGAAGTAGATGGATTTAAGTTCATTATTATGCAACATAGAGGAAAAGAAAATCACGTGAAACAGTAATGCACTTAAAATACCATTAGGACACGCTTAGGCTTAATTCATTAAGTCAAAAATGAGAACCGAGAAATAATGAAACTAAAAAGTGTCGCGAGTGTGGAACCGTGTTAAAAATGTTTCATTTATGGCTCACACCATTTCAATTAGGTGATTTGCTAAGTCACATTGGATAGAGAGGATATTTATCTCAAATATGTCGCTCAACTTTCTGAGTCTAATTAATCACCCAATCAATAAATTGACTTGTCTGTGTTTCTAAACGAAGCAAATGACATACCCGGCGGTTTGTTTTGAGAAATTAATTAATCAATCCATCAATCGTAGTTTTCAGCCAATTACCTCAGTTTTAAATGGAATAATTGTTTCATGATCCGAGTAAAACAAATGGGAAAATGAATTGAGTGAAGGTACTCAGGTTGTAAGGCTTAAATCCATGAGGCATTCAAAGCAAACTCGTGGCTGGCAGTTTCACACATTAGCGAACTAAATAAAAGGCCTATTTGATGATTATCTCGGTTTGTGGTTTGAGCATTATGGTGGTAGGAACATTGGTGGTATCATCTAATTCAGTTGAACGAGTGTTGTTGTTGTCGGCAAAAGGGATAAAGACCATTTTGGTCACATTTGGTAGTTTTCCCACAGTTATTGGGTGTGATGATAGCTCAGTCTATTACCACTTACTGCTCAGGATTTACACGGTTCACCACCGAAGTGAGTAGAAGAGATAGAGATAAAGTAAAGGAGAAAGATCCTACTCTGCCAGTTCGAATCATTCAAAGATCCTTCCGTGGATGAAACTCTCTCTGATAGCAATGATAGTGGTTTGGCCATATCATATGATGATGATGATGCTTCACACACGGAAGGGTGACTGGATCCCGGCTTGGTTGATCCGGATCATCAGTAAATTCCCACGAAAAATTACACTTTTCTCCTTCTCACTTCTTTCGGAATTCAGATGGGATTTTCGATTTAAGGGCTTAAGTTCATCCTATCTACTTCAATAAGGATCAAAAATTCTCCTACATGGATTGAGCCAAACCGCTGACGCAGAGAGTACTTCCACTAGAAGTAAAACACATTATCTAAATGATCATTACTAACAAAATAGATAAATGTTGAGGAGAGGAGATCCGTATGAGTTATCATCGGAAAAAGTACAAAAATTGAGAAAGAGGAAAAAACTGTTTTTGTAGATTTATTACTTTACACGAGGCACGCTCTTCTCCAAAAAAACTATGATCAGCTCATATAATATAGTCAAAGATTACTTATAGAGAGTATTGTCTCATGCAATGCGTAGGATAGAGAGAGAGACTTTTAATAGAATTTCGCAGGGGAAGAGAACATTAGTTATCCAATACAGAGCCGCCGTGTCACTTTACACTGACACAGGAAAGTTCAGTGAAATCGGGAAATTCGTTGTGCTCAGCTAATGTGATTCCCTTCGGAGTGGATGAACTCAGTCAGTCAGTAAAAGATGAAGAATTTGATGGCAATTTACAAGAATTTTTCTACGGGAAGACTCTTTTTACGTGCGTGTGAGGGTAGATGATATTATTAGTTTCAAATTTTCTTTTACATAATACATGAAGCGTAAAACGCTCTCTTCATATTATCTTGAATGATATTCATAGCTTGCAGTGCGATCAAGCGAGAGATAAATTTGAAGTACAATTACTGAAAATATAGTTTGGGCCTTGATAGCCCAGCTAGTCAAGCAATAAAAGTGGAATTGGATTGGGTGCCGAAGGGACAATTATACAAGTTGGAAATTAATCATAGCTTTAGAGGTTATCCCTCCGTGCGATGTATCAATCTAAATTTACTTTGTATACTTTCAAAGTATAACGTTACCCGTTAAACAAAATTTTGTTTCAAATATTAGCTGGTTTTCAATGAATTCTTTATGATGAAGCTATTGTTGTATGGCGTCACATGAACATTCGTCGGTTATTTTTCCTCAAAAGTGTCAAATTTCTCATGTAAAGGATGGAATCAGAAAATTACAAAAACCATTATGGTACGGCAGTGTCAGCGTTTTTTTACTTAATCCCTTCAACTTGCAATTCTACGGAAGACTAGTGATGAGGCAAATGAAATTAGTTTTGCATTTTAAAAGCTTTTTCTTTGCACTTTTGCGTCGTAGTTTGTTTGCACTACATAAGAGCGTCAAGGTACTTTTCTTCGACAAACTTTAAGAGCTTGATGAAAATTATCTGTGTAAAAACTCCTAGATTATTAACTTTCAGCACTCAAGGTCCTTTTATCCATGTTATACAGAATAGCAATTTATTTAGTTGAATCTTCTCTTCACCTCTCTCTCCCTGAGGAACCGTTGAGTTTACAGCAAAGGGTGATGATTCAATGATGAGGATGATAAAGGATTTTGCAAAAATAAATATGAGACGAGACAAGCAAGACAGAGTTTGCAATTTACTTATGTAAGCGGATGAGATTGAGAGAGTTGTTAATGCGCTTAATTTAGAATTTAATTGAGCCGTAAGTCCTTTTATAATTTAGATAGAGTCTCTTTGGAATAGAGGCTAAATCATTTTAGCATTCAATTAATTTCAGATTAATATGATTATGATTACTCCTACTCTATCTCCACGCTACTGCTCTATCACGATGCAGAAATGCTGTGAGGGAGGGTGTTTGCTCCCTAAGCCCGCATCTTTCTTTCCTCAATATTAATTCGGATTGCTGTGATGATTAAACTTCACTCCAGTTCAGAATTCAACTGTAGCAAGTGCTAAACCTTGTTACTTTGAGATAATTACCATTGTGCTCTAAACTGAATATACCCTACACATAAACTGTGCTTTCATGATTGATAAACTCTTTAAATATTCCACATCTGAGCATCATTCGACGTGAGAAATCTGTAGTATCATTGTAAAATTTAACATACACTATTTAGGATGCGGCATAAATTACATACTAAAAATATAGCTGAACAACAAGTACAATTTTAATTCTTGTGCTTTGAGACATTTAAGTTAATTGTCCTCTGTTGAACCAGTTGCTCCTAATTTCTAGTTCAAACAACCAAACCCCAAAGCTCATAATCTTGAGGTTGACCATCTTGTAATTTTTAAGTAAATGAATA
>JAQGBV010001247.1:0-16970 GCA_034698685.1 Isotomurus pseudopalustris
CTTAATGCAATGAGGAAGTGGAGAGACGATTTCTTCTGCGAAGTTGGTGACGAACTTAACGAGGACAAAAGGCGGAAACTAAGTTACGTGAAGGCTAATGTGATTGAAGTGTGGCAGCCTGTCATTACTTACGGTAAACTGACTAAAGCCAGCTTGGAAATAGCCATTGATGATTTCTCTTGTTTGAATGGAGTGAATACAACCAGTGTAAGTATTTTTAATATTTACTGTTAGCTAGTTTTACAATTTTTTTGTTAAAGATGGTATAAGTTAAGCAGTTCACAATTTATCTTCACGCAGATCGCTGACAAACAAGAACTCACTGTCTCCGGAATTCTTCTTGAAGATGAGATGCTACCCAACTTTTAACTCGAAGAGTGGAAAGTGGGTAGATTGCAACTGTGTGTCTCCAGACGCATCGGATTTGTTGGGATTTCCAACAAGTCGGCAGCATCCACGTACTGCTCGTATGCTAACGTATTTTAGTACGGGAAGATAAGACGCAGTTGGTGTACAAACCGCTACCGTAAGAGGCTTCTGGAAACGTTGAGTTGCAATCTACTGTCTCCCTTGCAATTCGATACATGGAGAATCATTTCCAATGATTTTGTGGGAGGAATTTGGAAAAACTGACACAATTCAATTTTTTTTTAAAAGTAGATGCGAATATTAGCTACGGAACGTCTAGTATTTTACCAAAAAAGTGATGAAAATAATTTTAAGGCTATTGAATTATCTCAGGGATATCGTCACTCGCAGAGGCGGCTTCCAGAAAATTTTGCTTTAACTTGAGCAAACTTGTGCTCGTCGAGGGGATAAATTTTGCAGAAAAAGGTCCTTGCAGAACTTCAAAGAAAGCAGGTCTGTATTGATATCAACACCTTCGAAACAGCTTACGAGAAGGGATGTTCATTTTGCTGGCAGACTTCACAGAGGAGCTGTTGGAGGTCGGAGAAATGATTTTGGACCACAATTTGACTCCAGTCAGAGTCGCCGGAGTTCTCCAGAAGTTCCTCTTGAGTGACTCCTTTCATGGATTCGACAATGAAGCATTCTTCTTCACAGACACTCACCTGCTCATTGGAAAGTCATAAGACAATAGCCTTCAAATATTTGCGAAGGAATGGGATAAGACGCTTCGAATGAATCCCCTTCTGTCGTATTTGAATGTTGAGGAACTTTCTCCTACAACAGGAATACTCAAATACAATCCACAGGTTAAGAGCGTCTTTTCCGAAGAAGTTGACGTTTTCACTGATCCCACCAGACACCCCCCAACAACCCCCATTTCCACTATTCTCGTGGAGAGCGAAAGTGGAACGTATTTTGTGAACGGATTCGTGTGCAGACATGACATTCCACCACTTCAACACTGGCCACACAGTCTCCCCGTCCTCTTCTCACTGGCCTCGTCTCTGGAAGTCAAGTGTATTGAAGATATTCCGTATAACCTTAAGACGGTTGACAAAATTCAACACATTTTGAGGAAAAATTACGTGAGATTTGGGAAATTCTAAAGAAACACGTGGAAGTTGGCAATGTCGTGGAAGATGATGTTGTTCAAGAACGGCTCTCCTTGTCTGATTATGTCATTTCGGGGATCTTTAGCAATCCTTCCTTCTCTGAGTTTACTTTTGGCATCTACGCAACACTCAGACCAATGCTGGCGGACAAACTGGATATGGATGACTCCATTAGGTCAGAGGTGGAGATTCGTAGGCTTCAATTCAATTTATTAAGTACGAAGGCATGAAAGAATATTTCATCAAAGCTCTCTCCATCGTATTCCCAATTCATTCATATCCATTACTAAATGTGCACGTAAAGAAAAAAAAGAGAACACTTCCACTGGAAATATTTATTTGTTTGTTTCATATTCCACAATTTCAAACATTACCAGCACGTGAACTCTTCCACATAACTCAGCATAGTAGGTCATTGCTTTCACTCATTAGTGCACACAGTTTTAGAATGTTATCTGCACTTTGATAAATCCTCCTTCATCTCCACCGCCACAAACAATTTCTTCCTTAACTGTAATCCGCATTTCTGAGGTGGTTCCTCAAGCGCAGCTAAATGAACATCACCCTTTACACGAAAAATGGTTTGGAGTGAAAATATGTTCCGAATATAATTTGTGTTTTTCATTTAATCAAATTAACGCAGGAACGCGTTTGACGAAAACGTTTATGTCACAATTGTGATCCACATTTGACATCAGAACGGCAGAAATGCAGTTGATAATCTGGAATTTCTCCACTTAAATTAAAACCAATTAAATTTCTACCACAACCGTGTAAACCGTGTAAGTAACATGTGCGTGCCTGGTTAAATATATTTCACGGGCTTTATTATCCAAATTTATTTTGCTTGCAAATTCCACACATAAAATATTCCACAATTAAGCCATAGGAAGAATCGCATAATCTGCGATTCGGCAAATATTATCTGCATTTCTAGCCATTTTAATGTAACCTTTATCTCCCCAGTGTTTCGTTCCCCATGAATTTTTAACAATCCAGTATTCACCGAGTTCAGTGTCTCTTCCGTAGCCTACGACCAATAGGGAGTGATCAAAGTTGTTTCCTTCGCATGGCTTGTTCATCACTCCCGATTTGTAGTTTTTGAATGCGTTGTTAATCGTAATTACAACCGTAGAAGGTCCAAACTTCCCAACGAATTCTTTCAAGGCGTCTTCATTCCCTGGTTTGGTTTTGTAGTACATGCCTACTTTTGCGACCTTTTGCTTCCCATTGGCCCTACATTCGCCTTCCTTTGCTTCGTATCTGTAATAAGACTCTTTAGTTTGCCCAGTCTTCTTTTGGTACTCGTAGATGTCATCTGGCCAATTTCCTCCACATCTTCCGACACCCTTTCCTTGTGGGCAGTCAAGGAGCTCTTGTTCCGAGAGATCTACATGAACCCTTTTGTAAATGGCCATGGATGACTCCAAGGCGCCTGTCACTGCAAACAGAGTGCAGGATCCACACTGTCCTTGATCCTTCGGAGGAGTCACCATTCCTATTGCACGCCAATCTCTTTCCTCTGGAGTTTCTGCTCTAATTACCAACCTTGGATTGTGGAACAATATGTTAGGAGTTTGGTTGTCGATAAAATGTGTGGAATTTGGAAGATATGCTCCAGTGTACTTGGCTCTCACTTCATCTAATGTCTGTAAAAATTAAAGCACGTTTAGACTCCTCCCAAAATCCTTCCCACTAAAATTTTAATTTGTAAGTATCTTATTCTTTACCAAATCTGAAAACTGGTTTACTCCCATCGTAAATGTTTCACTGCCTGATCGGGCTCTCGTATTGTGTTCGAAAACTGAAAGCAATGTTGACTTGAACATTTCTTTTCGGCTAACCTCGATATCTTTGCTATACTGAGCCTGATGGTTTATAAATCTGTTTGTAATTCAATGCATCAGGTTTTAATTCATCGTTTCATACCGCATATTTATTGTAGGCGAAGTTCAGCGTTCCAGGGTCGCTAATAATTTTATTAAACTTGTCTAGAGACGTGCTCATTGTGTCGAATGAATTTATAGCAACCGTCTTTCCTTCAAATAAGCCGTCACTCCCGAGTATGTTGTCAACTTGAAGAACATCCACACCTCCAAGTGCTGAAAGGAACAAATTTACAGATTAACTGTAATTTTATTTATTTAATTTTATATTATCAGCTTTTTACCTGCCGTGAAGGCTGCGGAGACCAAAACTATGTAAGCTACTGCAAACATTCTTCTTCATTAACTAGTTCTTAACTTACTTAGATACCTTTATATGCTATAAAAGTTTCGAGATGAAGTATCCAGATGTGCTTGGAGTAGAGTTTGTGACAATACCAAGCAAGGAAAAATGTTCAAAGGCTTCAGTTGGACGTTTTTCGTGGTAAGTAATTTATTAGACTTTAATTAGTAATTCATTACATGTGATAGGAAGCTGTTTTCAGGTTATTAATTAATAATAAAAGATAATTAATGAAAAGTTTGGCAGCAAATTATGACAAATGGTTTGCAAGGAGAAAGATATTAAGTTGAAATATTATGTTAAGTTTCGCATCTGCCTGTCCACTTCATACTTAATAGCATCCAATATAAGCTTAGCTTATGCCAATTAAAATTATTTGTGTCCTAACAGAGGCTTAAATTAGGTTAAAATCCACGAGTACTTTGAGGGTCAGAAGGCATTTTTAACTTTTACGCAGCATCCATACAGAAGCTAATAATGTGAAATTGTACACACTAAAGTCTACAGCTAAGTTGCTGTACACACATCTGCATCCGTGCAGTTAACCAAATTGGGATAAGAATTAATTCTTTAATTAATTACTCGGAGTTTGATGCATTTAAGATGTTCCACTGCACTGACACAAAATACACCTCAGTATGTACCCGGATTAATGTTTTCGGTTCAGTTTTATGTTACCAAAAAGATTCTAAAGCAGCTTGACAGCTACCTTGTTGAAATAAAATATGTCATTATAGCCTACAGATTTCTCTGAAAATACTTTTGATTTAGTTGCTTCGTATGATGTCGTGCTTACCGTGTGTTGTACTTTGGTGCATTTCAGTTCTGCTAGGGAATTAAAAGTCAAAAGCGAAGGTTATTTTTTATGCCCTAATTGCTTGTCCTAGCAGATTCACACCAGAAAGATTGCTTTATAATTGTAATATTATGAATATGTTATACAAACTTTTTTGTTCGTAAGCGTCATTTGCTTGATATCTTGATCAGAAATTTACTAATAGAAAGTTTCTGAGCGTCATGGGCTCATGTTGGAAAATAATTGTGAAGTTGCAGTTGCGAACATATGGAATATTTTTTTAACAATTACTGACAATAAGAAAGTCTGAATATTCGAGCTGCATCATTTTCTTTCCTATAACGTTAAAATATAGTTTAATAAATATTTATTTTGTTCTTTAATTAAGTGACCACAGTACTGGAAAATAAAATGTTGCACCAATTGTAAAACACGTTTGAGTTCAGAACGACAGCAAAATATTTGGCATTCTGGACATTGTCTCCTCATGTAATTAAGCTTCTATCCTAATATGCTTCTCGTGTTTCACTAAAATGTATGCGTTTAGTATGAATTTCAATGCAATCAACAGCAACTTAAAAAATTGAGGGATTTAATTTACATTTCGCTTGCATATTTATTTGTTTAATATTCTATTTATACCTGAGGAAGAAGCACATAATCTGAGATTCTGCAGATGTTGTCTGCGTTTCTAGCAATTTTAATATAACCCTTATCTCCCCAAGTGGTTCCCCATGAATTCTTAACAATCCAATAATCACCTAGCTCACTGTCAGTTCCGTAACCTACGGCTAAAACGGCGTGATGGAGTCTTTCTTCTTCACATGGCGCATTCATAACTCCTGATTTGTAGTTTTGAATGGCCTCGTTAATTGTAATAGCAATACTGCAAGGACCGTACTTCCCGATGTATTCTTTCATGGAATCTTCATCTCCTGGAGTAGTCCTGTAGTACGCAGCTACTCTGGCGACCTTTTTCTTCCCTGTTGCTCTGCATTCGCCTACTTTTCCTTCGTATCTGTACGAGGACTCTGTGGTTTGTCCTGACTTCTTTTGGTACTCGTAAATATCCTCTGGCCAATTTCCTCCGCACCTTAGTACATCTTTTCCTTGCGGACAGTCGAGGAGCTCTTGTTCCGAGAGATCTAAATTCTTCTTGTTTCTGTAAATAGCCATGGCTGATTCTAAGGCTCCTGTGACTGCAAACAAAGTACAGGAACCACACTGTCCTTGATTCTTCGGAGTAGTCACCATTCCATTTTCACGCCAATCTCTTTCATCTGGAGTTTCATCCTCTCTCATTCCCAACCTTGGATTTGGGAATAACAGGTTAGGAGTTTGGTTGTCGATTAAATGTGTGGAATTTGGAAGATATGCTCCCGTGTACTTGGCTTTGACTTCATCCAGTGTCTGTAACAAAGTACTTTTAGTTTTGCAAAATAAACATTCCTCATTAAAGCTATAGGTAAATACATTCTTGTAGTACCAAATCTGAAAACTGGTTTACTCCCATCGTAAATGTTTCACTGCCTGATCGGGCTCTCGTATTGTGTTCGAAAACGGAGAGTAACGTTGACTTGAACACTCCTTTTCGACTATCCTCGACATCTTTGCTGTATTGAGCCTGAAAAGGTTAATGCTATTTTAAAGAAACAGGATTTGATTAAATGTTTCATACCGCAAATTTATTGTAGGCCACGTTCAGCGTTCCAGGGTCGCTAATAATTTTATTAAACTTGTCTAGAGACGTGCTCATTGTGTCGAATGAATTTAAAGCAACCGTCTTTCCTTCAAATAACCCGTCACTCCTGAGTATACTGTCAATTTGAAGAACATCCACACCCCCAAGGGCTGAAGAAATGAATTAATAGAATTAATTATGATCTCGCTCAATTTAAATTTGTTTTTTCCGATCAATTACCTGCAGTTAAGGCTGCGGAGACCAAAACTACAAAAACCGCTGGATACATTATTCTTTGTTTTATGCTTAACGGTTTAAAGGAATGAGTCTGTTTTATGCCTTAAAAGTTTGAATTAATTTAGGCAGGCGTGCGTAGAGTTGAAGTTATGACAAGAGAAAGTACAAAAAAATGATCAAGGATATCTGTTGAACCGTATGTTCGTGGAAAGTATAACTGCTTAATTTACTACACGTCAATTAGAAATAAATTTGAAAACCACATGGGTGATATGCATCTGTTTTCTCGAAATATATTTCATTGAGAATATAATTTATGTACCGTATGTAAGATTAGTAATGAAAATTTTGACAGCTATTTACGATTAAGTATCTGCAAATAGACAGACAGGAAATATATCTCCGCACAATTGTACTTTTGGTATTGAAATTGAAATTATCTGGAGAGATTAACTATATGGATTCCACAATGATTAACATCTTTTCGCACTCATCGAATCAAGGATTTCTCAGAGACGGGAGTAAAAGACATATGACATGGTTCATGGGCGTCAGAACCCTTAGACAAATTTATCTTTCTCTTCGTGTAGGACGGATTTTCATTTCAGAGGAACTTGAAGTCATAAATTCCACATGTCAGTAGTGTCCCGTACAAATTTTACACTCGTGAATGTTCTTGACTCTTTTCGTAAACGGTTCCAGCCGCAAATAAGGTTCGATTTGACACTAATGACTATTGTAAAGTTTTCGTGAATTTTAGTAATTGATAGCGTCTAATTATTCCGCAGTTCATGCACACCGTCGTTTTTTATACAAGGATGCAATTAGTAAATTGTCTATTGGTAAAAATGAGGATAGGCGAGGGAAATTTCTATCACTTACTAATTCTATTATTCAGAATCGTTGAAACTATAATGTATGGATTAGGTGCAATGACTTCTTGATTTTAAGGTCTTTCGTTTCATATTGGCTTGAGATTGTGAGTACTTGATGGAGTTATATGTTTAAAAGAAATTAACTGGGTAATTAAGTTTTTTGTTGTAATTGGATTTACATTCTCAAATGCATGCGAAGCTGTAGCTGCTGAAGTAGGGGTTATTTTATGCAGCAATTAAAAATGAGCCTAAATATTCTAAGCAACATAATTTTGCCTGTAATAATTCTTCTTAATGAATATCTCTGTTCTGTTCTTCATTGAATGAAGGGACTGCAGAAACTGTGAAATTCCACCTCCAGCAATTAGTTTTCTTCCAACAGATGTTCCCCATATTTATGATGTATTTCAAATCTCAGTACAATCAAATGAATTCTAACTAAGGAACTGAATTGATATTCAGCTTACAAATTTATTTATTTAATATGCCATAATTAAACCTTAGGAAGAATCGCAGCATCTGCTATCCTGCAGATGTTATCAGCGTTTCTAGCCATTTTAATGTAACCTTTATCCCCCCAGTACTTCGTTCCCCATGAATTCTTAACAATCCAGTAATCACCGAGCTCACTGTCAGTTCCATATCCGACCACCAACACGTGGTGGTGGAACTCCTTTTCTTCACAGGGCGTGTTCATAACTCCCGATTTGTACCGTTGGAAAGCTTCGTTAATTGTAATCAAAACCGTACAAGGGCCGTACTTCCCGATCTGTTCTTTCAGGGCTTCTTCATCCCCTTGAGTTATTTGGTAGTATGATGCAACTCTGGCGACCTTCTTCTTCCCACTTGCCCTGCATCTTCCTTCCTTTCCTTCGTATCTGTACGAGGACTCTGTAGTTTGTCCAGACTTCTTTTGGTAGTCGTAGATAGACTCTGCCACGTTTCCTCCACATCTTCCAACACCGTCTCCTTGTGGACAGTCAAGAAGCTCTTGTTCCGAGAGATCCAGATTCTTCTTGTTCTTGTAGATGGCCATGGCTGACTCTACGGCACCTGATACTGCAAACAAAGTACAGGATCCACATTGTCCCTGGTCCTTTACCGGAGTCACCATTCCATTTGCACGCCAATCTCTTTCATCTGGGGTTTCATCTTCTCTAATTACCAAACTTGGATTGCCGAACAGCATGTTGGGAGTTTGGTTTTTAATTATTTGTGTGGAATTGGGAAGAATTGCTCCAGTGTACTTCGCTTTCACTTCATCTAATGTCTGCAAAAATTAACGTGTCTTTAGAATACCGAAACAAACGTTTTTTATTAACGTTATACGTATGCATTGTTTTAGTACCAAATCTGAAAACTGGTTTACTCCCATCGTAAATGTTTCGCTGCCTGACAGTGCTCTCGTATTGTGTTCGAAAACTGAGAGTAATCCTGATTTGAACACTTCTTTTCGGCTTTCCTCCACACCTTTGCTATATTGAGCCTGAAAGTTTAATAAAGTTAATAAGAATTCATTGACACAAGACTTAATTAAGCGTTTCATACCGCATATTTAGTGTAGGCAGCGTTCAGCGTTCCAGGGTCGCTAACAATCTTGTTAAACTTAGTTATGGTCGTGCTCATGGTGTCAAATGAATTTATAGCAACCGTCTTTCCTTCAAATAGCCCATCGGTTCCAAGAACATTGTCCACTTGAAGTACCTCCACACCTCTATAGGCTGAAAAGCGAATTAATATTACCAATTATGATCTTCCTTGATTAATTTTCTTCTATCAGTTACCGGCTGCTAAGGCTGCGAAGCCCAAAACTAGGTAAGCTGCTGCAAACATTCTTCTTAGGTGTATGGTGAAGTAGGTAACGAAATCCTTCCTTTTTATGCAATTAAAGTTTAGATTAATTATTAATTTAGCCAGGTGGACGCAGAGCAGACTTTTGACAAGATAAAGTGCACAAAAAATGTTGAAGGACTTCTGTTGAATCGTATATTCGTGGAAAGTAGACATGTCTTATTTACTACTCGAAATTATATGTAAATTATGGGCAGCTAATTTCTAGAAATACAATTTTATTGATAATACAATTCGTGTACCTGTTTATATAGTTGTATTTAGTTGAACGAAAAATTTCTTCATCCACGGACAAGTTTATTCTTCCCGTTTATTAGCGACCTTGGAACTTATAGTTTACCTACGAGCATGTGGCTTTGATCCGTCTGGTGGTTCCTGAGATGAATCGTGATAAACTGAACAGAGAAATATCTCAGTAAATCTTCGGACATCATACTCGGCTCTACAATCCTTAATTAATTGGGCTAAAAAGTTATTTCAGATTACGAATGAAAAGTTTGACAGTTAATTACGACCAAGTATTTGCAAATAGAAAGATAATACATTG
Source organism: Isotomurus pseudopalustris (assembly GCA_034698685.1). Classification (NCBI taxonomy): domain Eukaryota; kingdom Metazoa; phylum Arthropoda; class Collembola; order Entomobryomorpha; family Isotomidae; genus Isotomurus; species Isotomurus pseudopalustris. The sequence goes on from JAQGBV010001247.1 coordinate 9,740, forward strand.
GTCTATTACATTAGCCTGCTCTCGTAACGATCTATTTCCTAAAATTTGCCTCAACCTCGAATCCGACGTAAACTAAAATGTGGTCTTGCAAGACAGTAAATTAATCTATTAATAATGACTCTTCGATTAATTGTGCATCTGCAAATCTACTTAATAATAAAGAACATAAGCTTTGCATATATGTCATCGAAAATAATTAATGTAATTTAGTTCTTAATTTAGTTTCAAATATTCTACGTTATAATTGACAGCTTGGTTGGTTCACACTTAACTGTGAAATAATACTTCCAGCAGCAATATTGTTTAAACTAACCCCTTCTTCCACCAAGTTGTGCAGCCTTTGATTCTGAACAAGTATTAAAATTTGAAATGAAGGTATTTTATGAAGTCCCAACCCTAACTGGTATACGACTAAAATATGAGACATGAATTAGGTTGGTTCAAGTTAATAAATAATTATAAGCATGTTTTTTAATAATTGGCTTTGTTCATGTTATGCAGATTTTATAGCCTACATAACCAATTATGATGGATTCACGGCTACTCTCTATTTCTACTTCTTTGCTTTTGTTCATATACAACTTCCTTTACGATGAAATCAATTTTAAAAAGCCATCAAATTGGTGGCTAGAAAAACAAGAGAATTATTGCCATACGATGAAATCCACAACATCTGGATTCCACTATAGCTATAGAAGTCGGTATGGTCCAGCGTTCACAACGTCATCTGGAATGCCCCAAAATGTCTCATAATGAGTTCGGAGGACATAATTTTGTTAAGTCTAAGATTGTTTATAAAATAATTGCTACATTCTACGTTTCAGAAGATAGTATAGCGCTGAAATGGAGACATTATTTGAATAATAAGAGCTACTTAAAAAATAGGTGGAGGTGATTCTCAAAGAAGACAAACAATTTCATAAATGGAGACAATTGTCCCTTAAATAGGAGACGCGTTAATTATATGCCTTTTTAATTAATTAATACTCCCAGGAAAGCTATGCCCGTTCCACGGGCACCGATGGCTAGTAATAACATAACAGGAGGAGGAATGAACATAAGGATAGTTAATGACAATAAATTGGCAATTTAAATATGGTATTTTTGACGTCTTCATTGATGAGATTAATGAGAGTACTATAGCCACAAATGGGAATAGAATTCAACTTTCAAAATGAAGATTTGATGTACCCTATAGATTGTTAACCAGTGTATTTTATTAAAGGTGTTATACATGTTTTTCCATCGCTTTGGGTTTCTTAACTGTAGTCGCGAAAAGAATCGATTTTAGGAATGAAAAGTAAAGGAACAAAAAGTAGGGGAACGAAAAGTAAAGGAATGAAAAGTAAGATGGAATGAAAAGTAAAGGAGTCGAAAGGAAGGGATTGCAAAGTAAAGCGGAACGATAAGTAAGGGAATGTAAATTCATACGACTCTGTAGCAGTCATCTGATCCTTTTTCCTAGCGATGTATACATTCAAACAAAAGTTGATGGTAAACGATGGATTGACATCCTCACAATATGCGTGCAAAAATGCGACTTGTTATTGGAGTAGTCAACCGTATGATTTGATAAATGAAAAAAAACCTTCAGATCATTTCTCCGTAGCTGTTTCACTCCCATCACTTTCCATTCCCTTTTCCACTAAATTTTTGGACACACGAAACGAAAAAGATAGAAAATCTTAGTCGGAAAGTTTTGTACAACATTATTCTCATCTAGAAATATGTTGCTGGGAATAACCAACGGTTTAACAGGAATTCGAGGTTTCGAACGATTTCAACATCTACAAAATTATTGGAATTACTGGGTTGTTGATATCCCATATCCAATTAAACTTTCCTCCGCAGCACAGATGCTTCTCCTACTTCCCTAACATGGAAATGCTTAGTATGCATTTCAATACAATCAACAATTATACACATTAAGAGATGGGAATTTGATTTTTGCTTTGCTTGCGCATGTATTTATTTACTTTTCAATTATTACACCTGAGGAAGAATCGAATAATCTGCGATTCTGCAAATGTTCTCTGCATTTCTAGCCATTTTAATATAACCCTTATCTCCCCAATTCGGTCCCCATGAATTCTTAACAATCCAGTAATCCCCGAGTTCACTGTCAGTTCCATAGCCGACGGCCATCACTGAGTGATCAAAGTTGGTTCCTTCGCATGGAGTGTTCATAACTCCCGACTTGTAGCTTTGGAAAGCATCGTTAATCGTAATTACAATACTTGTAGGACCGAACTTTCCAATCTGTTCCTTCATGGCTTCCTCATCCCCTTCAGGAGACTTAAAATATGACGCAACCTTTGCAACCTTTTTCTTCCCACTTGCCCTGCATTTCCCTTCCTTCCCTTCGTATCTGTACGAGGCTTCTGTGGTTTGTCCTGACTTCTTTTGGTACTCGTAAATATCCTCTGGCCAATTTCCTTGACATCTTCCGACACCGCTTCCTTGTGGACAGTCAAGAAGCTCTTGTTCCGAGAGATCTAAATTCTTCTTATTTTTTTTAATAGCCATGGCTGACTCTAAAGCACCTGTCACTGCAAACAAAGTACAGGATCCACACTGTCCTTGATTCTTCGGAGTAGTCACCATTCCATTTTCACGCCAATCTCTTTCTTCTGGAACTTCATCATCTCTGATTGCCAACCTTGGATTGTGGAATAACAGGTTAGGAGTTTGGTTGTTAATGATTTGTGTGGAATTGGGCAGAATTACTCCAGTGTACTTCGCTTTGACTTCATCTAATGTCTGTGAACATTAAGGTACCTTAGTTTAGATTTGCGAAACAAGTAAATTAGGGCAGATTATGGCTTTGTGGGTATGTAGATCCTTACCAAATCTGAAAACTGGTTTACTCCCATCGTAAATGTTTCGCTGCCTGATCTTGCTCTCGTATTGTGTTCGAAAACTGAAAGCAATGTTGACTTGAACACTTCTTTTCGGCTTTCCTCCACACCTTTGCTATATTGAGCCTGCAAGGTTTATAATGCTGTTTGTAATTTAATATACAAGAGACTTCATTAAGCGTTTCATACCGCATATTTACTGTAAGCAGCGCTCAGCGTTCCTGGGTCGCTTACAATCTTGTTAAACTTGTTTACGGACGTACTCATTGTGTCGAATGAATTTATAGCGACCGTTTTTCCTTCAAACAACCCATCACTTCCGAGTATGTTGTCCACTTGAAGTACCTCCACACCTCTGTAGGCTGAAAACGAATTAATAGATTAATTATAATCTTCCTTAATTATTTTTTTTCGATCACTTACCTGCAGCTAAGGCTGCGAAGCCCAAAACTAGGTAAGCTGCTGCAAACATTCTTCTTCTGCGTTTGGTGAAGTAGGTAACGAAATCGTTCCTTTTTATGCAACTAAAACTTATTTATTAATTTAGCCAGGTGTTTGTAGCGCAGACTTTCTGACAAGATAATCTCCAGAAAAAATTTTTAACGACTTCTGTTAAATGGCATATTCGAGAAAACTAGAGCTACATAATTTACTACTGTTTAATTAGAAATAAATTTGAAAACCACGCAGGAGATAGGCAGGTGTTGTCACGCTTTTTATATGGAAAAATATAATTTATATTCTACTTAATCATGTTGTTGATTGGAATGGAGCTGAATTAAAAATGAATTCATCCCTGGACAAGTTTATTCCGTACCGTTTAATTATTAGCAACCTTGGAACTTAAACTTTGCCTGGAAGTATTTGGCATGAATCATTTACAGAAAAATTCAAGTACTCTCGTTGTTGTAGCTTAGCAGAGTTCAGTTTAGTTTTTTACACATTGGGGCATTTGCTTTGCAATTAAATGATAGCATTAATTAATAAGAAGAATTATAAATAAGAAGTAAACCGGGTCAGTATCATCTGACATTAAAATGTTCTGAACTAACGAACATTAATTACAAAAGTAATTATAGATTGTTAATGAGAAGATTGACAGGTAATTACAATTAAAAAAGTATCTGCGAATAGACAGATAATAAATTATTAGAATTAAACTAATTTAAATTAGGTTCTACTTACTCGTAATAATTCGATTGACTAAAAATTACATCAGCTTCGAATTTGACATGAGTTAATGTTAATGTGTAATCCAGTATAATAAATTAATAAAGACTATTTGATTAATCTCGCATCTGCAAATCCTCTCCATGGCACACTTCAATTAAAACCATTAATGTAATTTACTTCTTCATTTAGTTTCAAAGAATACATGTTGGTTTAATTCATAAAATTATGATAATTATTGTATGCTAGCAATTTTAAACAATTAAGAGCTTCCACGTGCTAATTGCAATTTGCAGTTCATCAAATTGGCTTTTCGATAAATAAGAATTATTAAATTGTTGGATGTATAATTTATAAGGTTCATGTTTCTACAGTTTATTTTGGTTTAAGAGCTACAATTAATTAATACAAATTGAAGGTGTATTCTGGTGTATTCAGTATCTCCGGTGGGTGTGGCATTGGAGGAGGACTTCCATTCTTTTCGTGTACCCTGTAGTGTTTCTTGAGTGAAGACAACTCTGTGAATCCCTCGTCGCACATGAAGCAGACGTAGGGCCTTTCTCCAGTGTGAACACGCAGGTGTGACGTCAGAGCTCCTGAATTCACAAACCCCTTTCCGCAGTATTGACACACGTGGTTCTTCACTCCCAGGTGGGTTCGAATGTGGTTGTTCAGCGACTGTTGGCTCTTGAGGACCTTCCCACAGCGCTCACAAGCGAATGAGCTCACGACACCCTTGTGTTTCTCCAGTTTGTGGCGGCAAAGCGCTGAACGACGATAAAACTTCCTGTCGCACTGATCGCACGAGAGAAGCGCTGAGTCGGGCTGCTGGTCTTTGTGGGCTGCGCGGATGTGGTCGTCCAAATAAGGTCGGCTTCTCGCTCCTTTTCCGCAGATTTGACACACGAATGGCCACTCCCCTCCGTGCACACGCGCCTTGTGCGCCTGAAGGTCCCCACTGTAAACAATTCGCACTTGGCAGACGTCGCATTTTATTCCGCCAACTGTGTGGATCGCTTCCAAGTGTTCTCGCAGCGTTAGTGCATCGGAAAACCTGGTTACAATTAAGCACGACATTTTACACGTGATTAAGGTCCAAAAAGGTCAAAGGTCAAAGGTCATTTAATGTTAACTCACTTGGCGTTGCAGACGAAGCACTTGAAGTGTCCCAAAATGGAGGCGTCCCGGTGAGCTTCTTGGCACGTGAGGAGCTCCTTCTCCTCAGCAAACGTTAAGCTGCAGGCGCAGAGGTGAGTGAACTTCTCCGGGTGTTTCTTCCGTTCGTGTTGGCGGACGGCGAAGAGACCGCGGGAGGTCACTTGAAATCCGCAGAAACGACAAGGAGGAGTTTTCTTGGTTCGGTTTGGGGGGAACGGGGGATTGTTGCAGTGGTCACCGACTCTGAATGCATTTAAGCCTAAGGGAGGATGGATGGCGTGGCTGTGGAGGCGGAGGAGGTGGTTGTCGAGGTGGGAGGAGGAGTCGAAGCTGAAGGAGGAGGGAGGACAGAGTGAACAGGAGAAGGGAGCTTTGGAGGAATGGATGGAGTAGTGCGCCTGGAGGAGATCTTCGGAGATGAACTTCCGCAGAGGGTTGCAGGAGAGGCAGAGGAAGGTCAGGTGGTCCTCGTGGAATGTTTCGTTGTGGGTGGTCACGTCCTTTGGGGTCATCGACGACTTTCCGCAGATGGAAGAGTAGAGTCGCGTTGCTCCTTCGACGTCGTCAGAAGCTTCGGCAAAATGGATTGTTTCGTCGTGAAGGAACTTTTCGTCTTTTGTAGGGAACCTGAGGTCACAAAAGCCACAGAGCCAATAGTGTCCTTTTTGACCTTCGCGATTGCGAGGTTTCTGGTCTTCTCTTTTGAATCTTCTTGTGAGTCTTGTGACCCTTGACTTCTTTCTGGGAGAAGACTCGTCCTCGTAGTCGTCATCATAGTCGTCGTCGTCTTCGTTGCCGTCTGATTCTGATTCTGACGCATTGGAATACGAAGCGTCAGCGGCTGCGGATACCCAAGACTCATCTTCACCTGACGACGATTGGCTGTTCACAAAGACAAAATCAAATGTTACCGCTGTGATTGGTGATTATGAAGAGATAAACAAACTCCAAGCTGACCTGTTCTCCTCCTTCTCTTGACTCTCTTCCTCACTCTTGACTGACTTCTTCATTCTTCGTTCGTCAGCAGCAGCAGCAGAGCGAATCGAAACTTTGGTTGGACGTGGTGGACTGGAAAACCACACAGATTTAATTAATTAATTATGCTTGTTTTGATTAATAGTTATTAATCTCACTCTTCTTTGTCTTCCTTTACGCAACCTGATCTCCCGACATCTTCGACTACTACGACAGGGTCGATTGAAAACCCAATTCCATCTGTTAACTCAGAATCCCTGAGAAATAACAATACAAATTAGTACAACCAATTAAATCTTCACTGACACGTTAACACTTCGAGTAATCAATTAAAAATTATATAACTCACTCGGGGAAGCTGTCGTCGACTTCAACTTTGACCCACACTGACTTGCTCCCTTCGTACTTCACTTTGACTTTGGCCAAGACAGAGTCCAACTGGGAGGTCACCGTTTGGAGACGCAGGTGGAGTCGCTTCGTTTCCTTCAGGAGACTCAGACATTCCTTGCAGAAGACGGAGGAAGTCTCTCGCAGTGTCGACACGAAGGATGTGTCAAGGGTCAAGGAGGTGAGGAGGTCGCGAATGACCTCCAACTCCAGTGGGACCAGCTTCTCTTGTGCAAAGACGTCAGCACACAAGGCACACCCCGAAGTTTCCATATTTCTTCTTGACGGATGACTTCCGACGTTCCAACTTCAAAGAAGTAAACAATAACAAAGTGAATCTTCGCGCGGGGAAAAGTGAGACGACGACTTGTGGGGCACTGTGAGAATTTTTTGGTGGCGGGAAAAGATGACAGAACAACAATTAACGTGTTCGTTTGAAGAACTTAATAACGTATTTTAAATATTTTAATTCAATCAACTTAATCGGCCTCAGGAGTTTGCAAACAGCATGAATCCACTCACGTAAGTTTTACTTAAACTCACATTATTGTAATGCATTTTAATTACACAGAACTGGAATTTAAGATTTAATTGTTTTGATTTTGATTGAAGGAACGTGCGGAACATCACAAAGTTGAGTGAGCGTGAGTTGAAGTCGAACGATGGGAAGACGTCGTGGCACG
>JAQGBV010001248.1:0-16965 GCA_034698685.1 Isotomurus pseudopalustris
AATATTCTAGTGCAGATTTTGACTTAGCATTCCTTTACCTTTCATTCCGCTTTACTTTTCATTCCTTTACTTTTAACTGATTTACTTTTCATTCCGTGTTACTTTCCATTCCGCTTTACTTTCTATTCCGTTACTTTTCATTCTTTACTTCCAATTCCTTTACCTTTCGTTCCTTTACTTTTCATACCGATTACCTTAAATAATGAATAATAGGGTAAGTGGAATACAGGTAGCCAAGACCGACCTGAAGTGTTTATTTTTTTGACCTGAAAAATTTGAAATATTCAAGGAAGTATGGATGATAAGATGCTATCTACTCTCGTCAGTTACGTTTAGTTTGCTTCTAAGGGTATTTACTTGCATAATAACTAATGTGAAGTTTAACATTCGTCTATTTTTGACTGCTAAAGGAACTCTGTGTGTCCATTAAACTCGAGGAGTTACGAAACGGAAAGTAAAGGAATACACACAAAAGGAATTGGAAGTAAGGAATTGAATGTAAAGGAATTGGAAGTCAGGGGAATTGAAAGTAAGGAGGAGTTGGAAGTAACGGAATTCAAAGTAATGGATATCAAAGTAAAGTATAAATTCACTCGGGACCTGCATTTACGTATAAAATTGGCTAATGAAACATTGTTTTTATTTCCATTCATTTTTATATCAAAATCAAATAAGAGTATTCAGTATAAAATATTAATTTAAACAATTATACTCATAGTAATTGGTACTCACTATTATTCAGTCAATAGGTATCAAGCTAGTGCATTAAAATCAGAGTTCATACACCATTTCACTCTGGGTGATTGTCATACGTGCCAGTAAATTAAATTAGCACAAAATTGACAATTATGCCTAGATACATGAAATGAGCAAGTTAGAATACAAGTTTTCCAAGCCTGTTCTCCGTTTCAAAATTTGTACTCACTATTGTGAAAATTTGCTTACTGAAACTGCTCGTAACTGCAAGTAGTTAATTAGTTCATTTTCCTGAAGCTTGAAAAAAATTTGAAAACGAAAGGTAGTGATCAGGATTTAAAATTCGGTAACTTACTACAATCATTTGGCCTTTGCATGTAGCTAGTCAGAGAGAGTAGTTAATTGTGGGGTAATATAATGTACTGATTTTTATGTACTTATCTATCAATCTAAACCTTTGACAATATTCATAATTGTTTAATCTAATACTTTATAATGAATATTTTATCAAAAACACCATTATGCATGTGCCAAAGTTTTACGTAGATGCAGATCCCAAGTTAATTCATACTTTACTTTGAACTCCATTACTTTCAATTCCGTTACTCCCAACTCCTCCTTACTTTTAATTCCGTTACTCCCAACTCCTCCTTACTTTCAATTCCGTTACTCCCAACTCCTCCTTACTTTCATTTCGTTACTCTACTTTCATTTAAAACTCATAAATATTACGTACATCCACACAACAATCATTATTCCCTACGAACTGATCACTCTACGATTACCATGTCACTTGTCATGACTAAATGTACTCACTGTACCCTCGACCTACCTGAGAATCTTTGTCATATTATTTGTGAATGTCCTGCATACCAATGCGAAAGACAGAATCTATTTAATGGCTCAATACCTATCTGTGAGTATGACTAACTTTGAAATGGTGAAAACACTGAGTAAAACCAAGCTTACATTGCTCTACAATTTCCTCGATGAATGTATCAATTTAAGGTAAGAGTGGAACGAAATATATGAAAATTACCTTCAATCGTACTATAAGAATCCTTTTGTACACGATAATATGTGATGAAATTTGATTGTAAACGCAATGGCCACATCAACCTTGAGCAAAAAAAACAATTATTATTATATTATTATTGGTCTTGTCCACATCAATACTGTCTTTGTCTCAAGTCGTATTCTTACCCAGCATTTTCCTGTATGCCATTTAATTACCTGACTTACTAATTTACGTGTGTATTACTGTATCCGTCTGTCGTTACGTCAATTACCTTCCTTCGTCAGCACCATCAGCCTTATCTTATCTCTTATTCTCTGGGGTTTCATTGCACACCAGCATGCTTAACCCTAGCCTTTTCAGCGTATTCATCTCTACCAACAATTTAACCCGTCCTTCCTTTCACTACTTCTATATCATAACACCAGTTTAATTATTGGTTTTGGCCTTTAAGTCCCATTAATTATTACAAGCAAATATTAAAATGTTCTCTAGTGTTAAAATCAAGTGTTTAAAAGGCATAAGTGAGTGTTCACATAAGAAACATACCGTGGGATCTTGGTTGTTTAAAACAGACTGTTTTGTGTGTGACGTTCCGAAGAGGAGTTGACATTTGTCATTATAACTTCCAACGAAGGACGGAGAGAATTCGGTGGATTCCAAGAATTCCGAAAGAAGGAAGTCCAACAACACCACCTCCTCAAGATAAAATCTCATCATTCATCTCAGTTGAGGTATGCGTGCGAATTTTAACCTATGATTAGCAGGTAATAGGTAGAGATTATCCGTAGCTAAGGTTATGGCTATTAGAAGCTAATCCCTCTATATCAATCGTAAAATGCCTTAAAGAAATCTTTCGTATATTGAGCCATTATGTGGGACATATTTTATAATATTTCCGTGTCTCATTCAGTGACATAAACTTACATGCGTAGATGGTATCCTAACAATCTACCGCTTTGTATTTTAAAGTCTGCATCGCGTGTGAATCAGATTGGTCGCCTTAGTAAGAATAACACCTTTTAAATTTATATTTTGCAGCTACTGCAAGTTAATTCTCAACTGGGCTTCTCCCAAGTTAATTCTCAACTGGGCTTCTCCATTGTTATCTTTATTTCACTAACGTTACGATTTCAAGGAAATCCACTTGAAATCTGGTGGGTACTCGAGTCTCTAGGAATCTGTGCTCTGTTTTAGTTGACGGTCACTGCTTATAAAAATTTAAACGAGTCATTAGTTATATTGTAAAGTTTTACGACTTCAACATTTTTCCGGTCAGCCCATCTTAACGGTCTATTTGCACCGCACATTCTGTCCCACGTATTCATTTGCAATAAAAGAAGCATTATACAGGATGCAAGCAAATATATTTGGATTCCTGCCCTGCCAAGCTTTAGACTTGGATGGTGGAAGCATTAATTTCCTATTACTAAGATGAAAAAAAATTTTTAAATGCAGTGGGCCTTATATATTTGTGCAAGTATAAGTAACCTGAGACTCCCAGTCTTGAAACTTCACTCCATAAAATACGATAACGTAAAAGTCCATTGTATTGGGTCACACGACTCTTCTGTAAATGATTAGAAATAAGTTACCTTGGAGTTGGAGATCTCATTTAGCATTAAAAACTCTACTTACAATACTTACCTGGTACCACGAGATTGGAATCGAATTGAAGAAAATCAAAGATGCCTTCAAATACTGCATCCTAGTTTTTTAAGTAACAAACATCTCTCATCACGGAATCTAATTTGTGAATGTAAGCTTTTCTGCTTCTGTTTGAGTATGAGTCAGACTTCTAAATGAAGTAATTCCCACATTCTGTAGTGGCGAAGAGTAACACCTGCGAGATTTCCAAACCACAGTCGCCTCCACAGTTGAAAGTATAAGTGGGATGAATGGGATGTTTAAAGAAGAAATAAGTGAACATGATATCATTTCAGTGTAATTCGTGATATCAATCCGGATTAACAATCGCTGATTAACATTTTCCAGGTCTGTTAACTGACAACAAGATAAGTTCAGAGACCGGATAGCAATAATTTTTACTCATATAAATGGGGCAATAAATTAATTTCAAAGTTAAAATTATTGTTGGGTCTGGAGTTGTGTTTACTACTGGGGTTTAATGTTTGATGCTAATGTTCCTGAACAAATTAGAACTCGTTTTAAAACGTTTTGTATTCCTGGTGATTATGCAAGCTTCGTCATCTCTGAAAGATTGGATACGTCTCGAAGTAACACACGAATTTGGATTTCACGCTTGATGGCTGCTACCAATAACATAGCTATCACCTAACAAGGCTGGTTTTGGAAACATGATTAGTTAATCAGGAGCCAGAGTGCAGTTCCGCTAATCTAACCACGCTTAGTTACTGACAGAGGTCTTGTAATGTTGTATTAAAAATGGAATACCATTCTAAAGTAATACCAAACATTTCTTTTAAAGTTCAAACAGTCTGAATTCAGGAACATTCTGTACAATGTATTCGTTTTTAGAAATCAGACTTAAAATCTTTGGCATTTTAAACACTTTCAAAAGCCTAAGACGTTTCAAAAAGTATATTTTCATTTATCTCGTAATTTCTTATGTAAATTTTGATGCTCTATGTATTAAAATTTCAATTTGGAAAACAGCTGTAATCTTTTAAAGAAAAAGAAGGAGGACGATGGGTTACAAAAACAGAATTCAACAATTTCGAGAAAATAATGATACAAGTTATGATACTTCATTACCAGAATCAACCATTTACATCGATTCGTACATAAATTTGTCCTGCCTTAAGTTATCTATAATCTAAATCATGTCTTGCAATATTTTAAAGCAAATAATCCGGTCTCTTTGTGCAAATATAAATCAATTATTTTGGTAAACAAACAAACAGCGTGCTTCTCACTGTGGAGGCATAAGTCATCACTGCAAGATTAATCTTGCATCCTTTGTAAATTGGTCATCAATTTGGGCTGGGATGCCACACCTTGCCTTCCCATTCAAGTTCGTGCATTCGCCTTAGACATATTCACGAGTATTTCTCTGAGTGTGAGATTTTGTTACTTGCAGATTGGGTGACATGTCAGAATAATTACTAACATTTTGATTTTTAAACTAACAATAAAGGTCAACGACGAAACAAATACATGTATAATCTGGTAAGTGAAATTCCTTCCCTGTCCTTAAAATCACGTTCTTGTACACTTCATAGGTTCTTTTGTGTGGAACTATAGTAGGTAGCAAGGAGTCGAAACCGTTTGCTCTAGAATGGATTTGGGTTGATACACTGATTGCCAACACCCAATATGAACAAACTACAGCACAGAGTTTATAAAAACTGGATTTTATTAGTTGAATGTTTATCTTTAACGACGGAATTCTGTGTTGCCTTGCGAGAAAAAGGGCTAATTAACAAATCACAGCACGAAAAACTAAATAAATTTTTGGTAGGTCTATGTGGAATGATAAATCACTTACAATTATATATTTTTTTGTCAGTTTTGACTAAATTTCCTTTGTGATACCCAGAAAGACGGTCTAAACGTCGAAGGAGCTGAGTATCTTCTTACTTCCGTCGTAAACCAGTTGTCTCAGGCTAGCGAGGACAAATTCATCGAAGCATTACGACATGGCAATAATGAAAAAGCGATTGAATTATTGCGACCAAGTGCCTCAGGTAATTAAATTTTGATATTTGAATTTTAATGTAGAATTTTCCGATTCAATATCGAGTTGGTCGTATAAAAATTGAAAATTTTATACTATACGCATCATAGATAAATGAAAAGTATTAGCACATTTTGTCCCTTGAGTACCTGGTGTATCTGAAGTACAATGTTATCATCAGTTAAGATTTACAGTAATCGTAAGCGTTTGTTTTATATTCCTCAGGTTATTACCATTATTTCAGATAGAAAGTAGTTTGATTAAGGTAATGGTTTGGTGCCTTGAAATTGTTCGAGATTTGGTTTTGAACGACTTAGATAATCTTGATCTCCTCCAAGACTCCAGAAGTACTAATTAGAGATTCAAATCCAAAGCCATGGGTTATCGTACGGTTCAACTTCCGACTTAGATTGCAATTTTTTCGTATTTTTTCTACATTCCAATTTGCGCCAAGCAAAATTTCAACAACTTATGCAATTTCATAAAAATTTAAGCAAAATCTCAAACAGTTATTTAGCGTCGTGGGCAGTTATTTGCTTTACATTCAAAAAGTTTGTTTAGAGAAATGTTAGGAAAAAAATTAACAGATCCAAGGATCTCGCAGCCTATTTAGTTTACTTAAATTGTGAATAAGTGGTCGGGGTGAGTAGTCTTCATCAGTATACAAGATGGTTTAGTGCAGAGAGAACAAAATTGAAGACACATAGCAATAGCTAAGGCATTAAATAATAGGTAACATACCAATAGAAAATGAATACAACGTCACGTTAGATTACAAGGTTTGAAGATAAGCAATCTCGCAAATTCATAATAGTCATACGTGTTCAGCGTTTTAATGATGCATGGAATGTGTATCATTTTATCCAGGAAAAAAATCTGTAAAACATCAGAGAAGACCCGGATTCATTGATTTGTATTCGTTGCTTGAAAATGTCAAAGAGTAAGATAGAACTATGCATGTAACTCGTCATCTTTCACGGTTTAAAGCGTTGATTTAATTGTTTTATAATTCAAGCTTTCGTTTTGTAGCACACACATACACTTGTCGTACACCAATATATATTGATTAAGGTCATGTTTGGTATCTTGCGATATGTCTTGAAATATAAATAAGAGCAGGGCCAATTTAGTCAATGAAGGGAATTTCTGCAGTGTACCCTTAAGTATGGATTTGGATTTTGTTTTCAATGGCGATTTATTAATTTTAAACTCTATTTTCCGTTGTCTATTAGAGTTTCCAAGATTCAAATTCTAAATTCCAGGAAAAGATTCACAGCGTCTAGCAATCAAAAATTCCTTGGTACCCCATTTGAATTGTTTATTTTACCTTTCAGAGTGCCCGCAAATATTTATTGTTGTACAAGTCGAGTGACTTACGTCAACTTCTCAATCGTTAACAACGTTCACAAATTCATAAAACAGGTTGACAAGCAAAGCAAGTCCTTTCGTCCGAGACTTCCATAGTTATGTATATTTAGCCTTAAAACTTCAAAAATTAATAGAAGTGAATCAAATCATGCCTGCAAAGAACACAAATAACATTACCGTTTTAAAAAACAACTGGAGATTTTGGTACCATCTCTGCAGTGTCATTTATCTTTTGTCATAATTAAGTAACTCACTAAAAACATTCAATATCTGAGAAGTCAGTTTTGTTCACAACACCCCGTTTGAGCAACGTCAGTTTTACATCTTTACTCAGCGGATGCAAAAAATAATTTCTGCTGCATAAGATCAAAATTTTTCAAAGATTCCTGGATTCATTATTTCCAGTTCAAATAGCATATGAAAAATGTGTAAAGTAAGAAACTAGAGATTCGTTAAGAATTTCCATTGCGAACTTGTTGGCAGGGAAGTCTCCATTATAGATTAAACATTATTTTAGGTTTTGGTAATCCCAAAGTTAGTTAAGTTATAAGTTTGAATGTATGTGTTAATAACGTACATTGTTAAAAAACTTATGAGCTATTAAATTCCCATTTCTTAAAATCGCGTTTAATAATGCAGCCGAATTAGCCTAAAGGGCGAAGTGTACTGTTATGGAAACTGATGTGGTTCCACTTTCCAACTGCGCTGATGTGCGCAAAAATTCTTCCCGTCAAGATAAAGTAGGGTGTAAGCAAGGAGTGAAACATCGGAGAAAGCGAACCAGTTGAGAATGTATGGTACTACTTGACTTATATAGTATGAGCTCACAACTACGCTCACAGTACTTGTCTGGTCGCGTGGGCGGACTTGTCGACATTCTGTCGAATTATTTCGACATTTGTAGAATATTTTAGAAATTGCCAAAGATTTCCAAATGCATTATGTAAAACCTACACCAAGCAGCCTCTGAAAGCCCAGGTATTTGGCGCACACATATTTAAACACTAAACATTTATTATACACAAACACACATCAAACTTTCCTCACTATCCTCACACTCACATGATTATGTATTATACTATACATTAGTACACTTATTACGTGGTTTATGGGTAGATATAATCTTTTGAAAATTTTCTGTGGCATTAGAAACGGAATTCACAACAATTAAGGGGTCGTTGCTAAGTGCTTGAATGTATTGATATCCCTGCTTAACGGCAACAGTTTGTTCTATTATACTAGAAAATTAGGTTTATATAATTAAGGGTATATAATTACTTTGGAATTAACGCAGGGTGCCTTAATTTTGATTTGTACAAAATACCTTTAGGCCTAACATTATCGCAAAATATAAGCTTAATCTGACATATTTAAAGGGTATAAGTGCCCCGAACAACCTTTTCCCTGCTTCTTAGAAACTCACTTAATCTCGGTTTCAAAGGCCAGTATTACAGTGACAGACCCAAATATTCATTCAGTTAACGCTTAATTACATACTGGATATTTAAAAAAAAGAAATAATGTCATTTTTACAGTAAACACTAAAGATATCAGGTTTAACAAGTTTTTCTGAAATCCACTTTGTCGGGTTAAGCAGTCACAATGGATGACTTAATAAACACGACGACAATGAATGCTTAAGGAGTTAGTTAGAAATTTACTGAATTACTGAAATTCAGTTATGACCGGTTACCTAGTACATCTTAATGAAACCAGGAAGACATTTTAAAAATGTTGATCTTAAATATAAATTTTAGGCATCCTTGAAGGGGAAAAAATATTATTTGGATGCAAACCGAAATTTGAGGATCAATCATTTTATGGACGTGCGGAGGAACTTGAACAACTTCAAATGTTCCTTAAGTCGAACAAGCACCTAGCACTCATATCTGGATTAGGTGGTTCAGGAAAGTCTTCGTTAGCAAAAGCCTTAGCACAAGAAGAAAATAAACATCGGCATTGCATAATACTCAAAGCAGAAAACTCATCGTCTCTTCAAAATGATATCCTAGAACTAAGAAAACTTCACGGAATGGAAACCGAACTTCATGCTCCTCTTTTGTGTCTCCCACTTCCAACACTAAACTCCAGAAATGCCAAGAACGTGTTGCTGCAGGTAATCCAAAGAATCCAAAACAAGAATCCTGCTGAAATTCTTGTAGTCTTCGATAATGTTCGAGACTCAAAAGTTCAAGCTAAAATCCAACCAATCATTTCGAGCTTATTAAGCTACAAATACATTCATATCTGTATAACCTCCAGAGTAAGCAATTTGATAAATGGCAGAGACATTTTTTATTTACCCCCACTTTCCAACCTGGATGCGATAGGTGCACATGAACTTGTACATAGCTATTTGCCAGATGAATCGCAGTGTAATATCACAAAATTGTGCCAAAGATTGAACTATTTTCCACTCGCATTAGTGCAGGCTGTAGATTATATTATCTATTGGAACAATGACTCGTTAGTGGGATTCCGTTACACGATAAACAATTTTATTGAAGATATGAATGAAAATCCGAAATCCGTCCTTGAGAAAAATTGTAATACTTTCGACTTCCAAACATTATTTAAAATTTGGGACATCAACTTCAAAGATTTCAAGAGAAGGCCAAGAAAATATTCTAGAATGATTGAAAGAATCCTGGAAACGATGTCATACATAAATCCAGATGGAATTAGGTTGGAAGATTTGTCACAATTGATATTTGGCAAGAATGAAATTGGACATATGCGGACTCGATTACTGAAAAAGTGTTTGTTGTCATTAAAACGTGTCGGTTTCATTAAATCAGAGGATCAAGTCATAAGTATCGACAGGCTTGTGCAAGAAGTGGTTCGAATGAAAAACAAAAACCTCGGTAGTACAATTGAACGGTTAGCATGCAACGCTTTGCAGTTTATGCAATGTAAAAATAACAAGCCTGATTCAAGAAAACTGGTGCATATTAAATCAATTTGGAACACAATTTCTGCTTCATTCAACCACCAAGTGTCTTATGGAAAAATTGCGAAAAAAATGTGTCAGTGGATGTTCGAACTCCATGAATACGTCAGTGGTGGGAAATTTTCTCAGAAAGCAATCGAGTTTTTGGTTCTTAATTCATCTGAAGAACTAGCGGCTATTGATGACCTTGAATTCTTTGTTGACTTGTCTTATTACTTGCAGAATGACCACATAACAGCAGCAGAGATGTTTATGAAATCTAAATCCAGGGGAAAACTAGTGCATAGAAATTTGAAAATGTTGTCTATGGTGATGACTGAACTGCAAGACTTTAACAAAGCTATATTTTACGGCAAAGAGTATCGTAACTATGCAAGGAATACATCAGGAAAAGAAGATGAAAGTCGAAGAGCACAGAAGAGGCTGGCACATAACTATTATTGGAATGGGGACGTCGAGAGAGCCTCCAAATATTTCGAAAACGTCCATGAAAAAATCGTCTTGAATTGGAAATCTGGAGGAAACCCTACCGACCGTGTTGAAGTTCTAACGAGTTTGGTTGTGTGCTTGGAAATGTTAAATCAAAACAAACGTAAGTCAGACATTTTGAGTTATGCTGAAAATTTGGTTAGAAAAAATGCCGATGGAAACCTTGAGAAGTTTATTTCCATCAATGTTGCTAATGACCCGGATTATTTCTTACGGGGAGATTTCTTCACTCAAGTTTTCCGAAATCTTAAAGAATTTTATTCAATTATTTCTAATGGGACAAAGGAAGACCAAGTTGCAAAACATCTAGCAAAGGCAAGTTTAAATTTTTCACTTGGAAATCTAGAAGGCTGCACAAAGTACCTTGAAAAAGCGAAACAAGCACTGCCAAAAGATATAGCTGCTCATCAATACTGTTTCCACATAAACTGGCTTCAATGTCAAGTTTACATTGCAAAAGAGGAATATGAAACAGCTCGACATTGTTCGAAGATATTTGAGACTGATTGTGATCAAGTTTACGGTCCCTTGAGTGAGTACAGGTGTAAGGCAAAAACAGAGTTGCTTAAACTTCTCCTTCGTTTCGAAGAACCACAGCTGCAGAATATGTTGAGGGAAGAGTATTCCTACAGAAAGAAACACCTCGGAGTAGCCCACCATTTGACATTCGAGGTGCTGGAGCTAAAAGTAAATGCTATGCACAAATTCGGCAATCCTCAACTTGCCCTGGAAACAATCCACATGGCCAAGAAAGAAATGGAAACCTTTTTTGGTAAGAAGAATTTTGTAACAATAAATCGAACTATCATGCTGCTTAGACTGTACAGAGGCATAGGGATGATATCTGAAGGCTTGGATCTGGTAGAAGAAATTCAAGATTTTGGTAAATTACCCAACCACAAGGTAATGCTGCTGAAGTACAGCACAGCACAGTTGTACGAATGCATAGGAATGTTAAAAGAAGCAGTTCTTTTAGCGGAAGAAGCTTACAAATTGGCCGGTAATATGTACTCAGAAGGTCATAGAAAGCACATTATGGTTGCAAGATACTACGCTCGTTTGCTTAACATTGTGGAAAATCGCAAGGGCGCGTGTTACATTCTACAAAATTTGGAAAATGTTTTGTGGCAAGACACACTGTTTATTACGGAAGATATTAGTTGGATCAAGCAGAGTCTTGCCATAGTAAAAATGCAAATGGGAGAAACCGAAGAAGCTTTCAAGCTCTTAGAGCAGGTTTACGACTGGCGGTGTAAACAATTAACTGCAAATCACACGAAATCAATGTCAGTTAAATTTCGCATTGGATGGTTGCATCAACAACTTGGGAATTTAAATAAAGCTAAAGAAATTTATGAAGAAGTTCTTAAGGTGGATACAGAAACGGAGAATAATTTTTCACGAGCCAACCTTTCACGACGTTACCATTACGCAATGTTACTGAATGAACTAGGTGAGTTCAAAGTAGCTTTTGATATCCTTGAGGAAGCCATTCCTCATCAGAGGAAATCATTTGGAGAGGAACATTTCAAAACAAAACGGATGGAAGATAAAGTCTTATGTTTGGAAACAGAAACCACTGAAGAAGAATGCCTCAGGTAACCTTTTATGCAGGACTTCTATCGGAAAACAGTCTTTCAAAAAGCTAATATTCTGTTTTATTTACCAATATTTGATGCAAGCTTTGTATTTGTAGGTGATGAAAGTCTAATTTCACATCAGAACGGAATCCACTACTGTTAGTTTGGATGTATATTAACGGTAAACTTTTGTGCGAACTATGACGTACTTGTATCTAGTGCCTAGTTTAAAAAATATTTTTCCTTCGTTCGGATTTCCAATCATGTCCCTGAAGTAGTTCAAACTAACCATGAGCTTAGTAGCATCGTCCTTTTTTATGACAAATCTTATTCCACTTTTAAAAACTGTAATTAATAATGCGTAGCTAAGACATTAAACAAAATTTAGCAACATTCTTAGTTAATAATTTGATACAAATCTAAGCATCATGAAATGTTGACATCCACTCCATTCTGATTTCGACGGCTTTTTCTACATATTCTTATAACTTTAGGCGTACAACATCTTCACGAGGTTAAATTGCTTTAACATAGAAAAGTATTGATCACTAGACAACTCGGAGCATCCAAAAATTCGGTTTCTTTCCAATATATACGCTGTGCACTCAGCAATAAAGTGAAGTAATGTCTCAGATTTCTGTTGAGTACAAAGTATACTTAAACGTAAACTTGCTTCTTCTGCATTGAAATGGTTACTAATTGATCGCAAACTGATATTTTTACCACAAATGGTCACCTTAGGCATATCAGTTCTTAACTGAACTCTTAATCTAATGTTTACCCAGTTTTTGAAAGAATTTAAATTATTATCATTTGAAACAAGGGTTTTAATCAGTTTGTATCTGGGGTAATTTCTACTGCTCATCATTCTCTGTATATCCTCAGTGAGGATACCATTCTTTAATACTTTAAAAATACTGGCAATATCGAGCTTATTTTTACTACACATGTGTGCACATACATCTTCAAGAGAGTGTACGTCTAGATGGCTAAACCCACCATACTCAAAAGAATGATGCACATCCACGACACGACATAAAATATTTAACAACTTGCTATGAAATATGAAACTGCTGAAAACGAAATTGAGAAATTGTTGAAAGTAGAAACTTTAATCGAAGGGATTTTTGATTTTAGTGCGACCGCTCCTTCAAATGGGAATGTCGAGGCAAGAATCTTACATTCACTGAAGAACTATATGTGGCGAAAGAAAATTGTGAGCAACAAGGAGTCGAAGATGAGTTTGTGAGAAAAACATTTTCAAATTTACAGATGTGCATGTTGTAAAACTAATTCACGTTTTTAAACTAAATTTGTAGTGTAAAGCCATTTGTATGGCCAAGAAATTGAAGGTGGTAGGTTTGCTTTGAAATATATTAAATTGATGAGAGTTTTGATTGATACTGGGAATGTGGTTGCGATAAGAAATATTTTCAGTTAACAGAACCTTTAGGAAAAACTGACAAGACAGCATGGTTAAGAAGAATAGGTCTCCACTTTTTAAATATTCCTATTGAGATACAAAACAAATTTGAAAAATGTATGGATGATTTCATTCCAAGTGTAAGGAGATGTGCAGAAGGACCGGATACAGATGTGAAGTCTCCAGCTGGCTGCAGATGTAGATAGTTTTCTTTCTGGACGTGCTATTATGTCACTGGAATGCAAATCTGTCAAGCGTAAGTTTTAGTTTACATCAAATTTGAATGTCCATAAGTTGGGCAATACACACAGCCCTGGGCCTAGTCAACCGAGCACAGCCCTACAATATTTACTTATTTGGGGAATTATTTTTTAGACAATTCGATCCTGACGGTGTCCACACGATACATAGTTTTACAAACATAGGCACGACAAAACATCGCCAAAATAACATCGTTCATAAAAACATAAAAACAACAGCTCCAAAAAATACATCGTGAGTTTAAAACATAGAGTGTGTACATAATAGACAGTGTACATTTAAGGAATATCTAACTCCTCTAACTTGAAAGATTCACTAGCTCGTTGCCTTTCCTTCTCACACTTTCACCCTTTAGTTTATGTAATGAGGATATAACTTCACGTGACAAATCTTGAGTCGATGACTGCAATAATTGGTTGACTGCATTTGGTTTCCTACTTCACTTTGCTTGGTTTTTAACAATTTACAACTATATCTGCATGAGAAATCCATGGTTGTGGATATCGGATTGCTTAAAATATTTACATTCGTCTTAAAAGATACAATTTCACTATGAAGCTATGAATCATCTCACGATGTATTTTTTGTCCTATGAAACGAGCATATGATGAAAAACCCTATCTATTATTTGTGAAAACGATGTTTTTTCTGCGATTTTATATGACAACTATGTTTTGTAAACTATGTTTCGTATGGTAATCATCCTGACATCATTGGAAGTAAAGACATCACAATAAATTCGCGGATTCCAGTTCCTCCAGGAGAGTCTTACATTCATCCAGATAACTATGGTAAATAAGCCGTACTTCAAAGGGTATATTATGATACTATTTTTGTTCAGAAATAAAGAAGAAATGCAATAAATCCAAGTTGTTTCTGAGTGAGTTGTGTGCCTTAGTTTTAATTTCCACTTTCATGCTTTAAAAAATCTTAAATGAGATTGTTTCAGTTACAAGAAAATATATAATGCGTCTTTGTATAAATCCAAATGTTGGCATGTGTTAGTTGAATTTCATATCCATGTATATAAAATGTGTGTGCTTACATTTCAAAATAATTCATTTCATTTTTGAATAAATAATCATGATGAACAATTTGTAGAGTCGAGGAGTCGGAAAGTTACACTGCACCTATTTACACGCTGATCTTGGATACACATTAAATAAAGCATAAAGTATACTGAAATATAATATGCTCAAATTAGTGACAACATTGCTTAAGATCTTTATATATTATAGTATAATTAAAATTTCAATCCATAGTTAATGTCCTACAGGTTAAATATACACGACTGCATGAACTTCTAACATTTTAAGTGTTAAAGTAAATTTAATCTATAATCAACTTAATCTATAATCTTTGGTGTTTTTATCATTGGGATATATCGTTGTGTTCAGTCTTCTTAAAACCCTTTCTTTTAACTCCACTCTAGTTTATTAAACGTCGTGTGCATTAAAAAATACAAATTATTAACACCTTTCAAAAATTATCGTGAGAAATAAATGAAGAATTGCTTAATGCATGACAATTTATGAACTAACTGTGAAATAAGGAATAAGAAATCTCCCAACTCATCGAGAGGTTATCATTATTTCTTAAGGTAAAAATCTAAAAAATGTTAAGTTGAAATGTTAAAATAACTAATACCTAAATCTTTAATGTTGGTGCGTGCAGGATCATAGCTAATCATAGCATGGAGTGTGTAAATTCTTAATTACTAGATTACATGAGAGAATAGTTGTTTACTAGACATTGCATTGAATATAGCTCAAACTAGTGATCATAATAGTCTCATATAAATAACCTAAAATACCAGATTTACGTTCTATATCATTCCCATAAATAAGGGAAACCAGAAAGACTTTTCTTGCTGGAGCATTGGCTAATGAAGTTTAACAGTAATAAAGTGACAAATCTGTAAATAAATGTTTGTAAAAGTATAAATAAAGGCAATTGTACTTGCGTCTCATTTTGAATAAACTAAGACAACCAATTTTCCTCTTGTTTCACTTTTTGTGTCCAGCTATCTTCTTGTTTCGTTCCACCAAGTCATTCATCAGCTTGAAGACACCTCGTGCACTCAAATGGTCTTGCTTCAAGTCCACTGCAACATCCTCCTCCATTTGTGGGTTCAATTCAAATCTTGTCAATGAAGTTTGCATTCTTTCCCCGTTGATAACATCCAGAACTCCTTGAAGGGTCACCTGAAAATAACACAAAGTATCAATTGAATTAATCAATTTAGTTCCAATCTATTTATAATACAAACTCATACTTTAGATCTCATAACTCCATTGAGTTTAAGAACAGAAAGGTTCATCTTCTTAAACACAGACTTGAAGGGAAGGTCTGTTAGTCCAGCTGAAGGAGCCAATGGCAGGTGTTCATTCGTTATTGTCTCACGAGACACTTCCAGACTCCGTAGCCCTAAACAAAGGAAAAGATGAACACATTATTCATTTAATGTTCACACACAGGTTTATTAATTAAAATATTCTCCTTACTTTTAAATCGAAGCAGAGGAGGGATTTTGTCACAACAAACGAACATTTTATCATGCAGAGACTCCGCAGAGTTCCACACCAGCTCCTCAAGTCCTTTCGAATGTTCAGAAAGAATGTGAACAAACACGTAGAACACCGAAGACGGAAGTCCAACTTCCAGTGACAATCGCTTGAGGCACTTGAAGTTCAAAAAATCTTCAGGATTTACACCAAGCCAAGTTCCCACAGGCCGAGCCAAGATTAACTTGATGTGTTCCACACGAGCCAAGTGTCCATTGACTCTTTCACTTCTGAAGAGAAAGTTGTACACCTTCAGGAAATCTCTCACTCTTCCCTCCACATTTGACTTATCGTCTACTTCCAGGACTCCAATGATGGATCGTAAATTCGGCCAGAACGGACGCAAGAATCTCAGCCTTCTCTCATTTGCCTCAGTTCCATTCCAAACATCCACATTCCCTTTTTCATTTCCTGGAACTGCAGGCTGTCCTGTACGAAACCCCAACTGTTCCAAACTTTCCATTCTCTGGAAACCTTCGAATGCCAAAAGCTTGTTGATTGGAAATCCCTCAAGTGTTTCCACGCAGCCTGCTAAGTCACTCAAGGTCTTTGGAGAATTCTCGTATCGCCCCCCAAATGAATTGATTAATTCTTTCGTCACTTTCAACTTCACATTCTGCCGTCTCAATAACTTCAGCAGTTGAACTTCACTAACTTTAACTTCTTCACTCACTTCGTTCACAAGCAAATGTCGCCTCAAGTCAATTGCCAGTTTAGGAAAAACTGAGGATGAGCCACTAAACACTTTTTCCCGTGTCTCCAGAAATTTCACAAGGCTTTGGACCGTTCTTGCGTGAACATTAACCTTGTGGTAAGGCAAGGAATCAGAGTCACGGTTTGTTGTGTCTACGTCCTCATCCATACGATCAAACACTCCTGGGAACAGCCAATTGAAAGCAAAATTAAAGTTTCCACCTTGGAAACCCTTTATGCTTTGCATCACTTCCGGAAGTTCCAGGTG
>JAQGBV010001249.1:0-16957 GCA_034698685.1 Isotomurus pseudopalustris
GGATTGTAGTAAATATTTCGATAACGATAAGGGTAATCCGGACAATTTAAGGGTGTATCTCAAATTGGGTTAGCTATCAACTAGTTCCGTAGTCTTACTTCACCCAGAAACATTCACTTTCTCCGTCCGAAATTGGATTTCACGGCCATCTCTCTTCCCAGTTAATTGTAATTCTGTAAAGACGATTGAGTGTAAGTGTGTAGTGGCATGCTCGTCGAGTGTTAGTTTAGACTGAGATCTTGAGTCTTTCTCTGGTGAATGGAATTTGTGTGAAGCCCGTTCTTCCAGTACATTAAATCCCAGGCAGTGCATTCTCCCCTCAGTCGATCCTTTTACTTACTTTCGGTAGGAAGGAAGTAGCTTTCTCCCCTCCGCCGTTCGGAATACTAAAAAATCTCTGCCAAAAGTAGGACTCTCCCTCTCTCTCTCTCTCTGTCCCTTGACAAAGTTTTTGGCTTAGTTATAAATGGCCAGTATTCTCGATTGTGATTACGCGATACAGAGGCCAAAAAAGAATTAAAAAGATGAGAACTCTCGTGAGACCAGTTAGCCCAGTATGTTTAGTATAATTTATTCATGAGCAAATATCAGATCTCCTCTCTCTCTGTTTCTCCTCCCATTCTATCTTACATTTTATACATAGACACTTGTATAATATCACTTACTTTCTACGTCCTCCTTTACGGCCTAGTAGAAACTCCTTCCTTGGAATTTGTTTTACATTTACATTTCTCCCAGCACAACATCTTTTTTACTCTAGAGATACGTATTTTGTTTTCATTTTTTCCAAGAACACTTTTGACACACGAGATGATCTCTATCTACAAAAGGAAATGCCAATATCCAATTCATAATAACTTTACGAAATGAGAGAAATGGTCTACCGCTGCACACTACAATTTTGGAAGTTAGCCTAAAGGCGCAAAGTAATTTCTTTCATGGTGTGAGGAGACTTTAATGGACCGATAATCATAAACAAAGGCTGTTTTTAGAGAAGAACAAAAGGCAAAGGCTCTACATAAGCCTATTTGGTCAAAGCATCTTAGACTTTCTTTACATGTATCGTTTACTTCCTTCCGGTTCCCTACGATGCTTTGTTATGTGAGTGTGCTGCTTTTTATTATTATTACATTTTAGCTTTCTTACCCTCTTATAAACCAAGTTTATGTTGTACGAGCCAGCCGTGTGTTGTGTGCAGAGCCTTTTCTACCATAAGTGAGTAATACAAGTCAGAAGTATATACACAGTTATTTTAGATAGTGCAGACTTACAAAGAATGAGAGAGCCCTTCCTACTTTCTCCTCTCATCTGCACCCTTTCCCATTCCTTCTACCAGACAGTATAATATACACTTCCAGAGGTTGGGCGAAAGTGAGACAGAATGAATATAGCAATAAGTTCTAAAGTCCATTTGCGATTGTGTGGGTGCATTTGCTTCTATAATCTACACTTCTACATTTTATAGGTAGGGATAGAGAAAAGTTGTGTGTGTGAAGTCAAAATGAGTACCACACCCTCTGTCTCACTCTCATTTTCCTTAATTAAGTCCACATCATTAGTATTTTGCCTCAACCTCACCTGTTTACTTACTTAATTAGCATAATAATCACCCCTAGTTTAGAATTAAAGCACCATCTTATCAAAAGTGATTAGCATTCTTATTGCATTTCCTCACTGTGTAGACTCACTATGAAATAATGTTGCACTTTCTTTCCTCAATATAATCAGCTAGACACACCCCAATCGCTCCCCATAGCTATATAATAATTCTCTATATATTGATACATTACATAATATATAGCTTAGCACACTGCTGTAATCTTATGTCTTATAGAATATGTACATTGTGGAAGTACCACCACATCACAGACGAAGTCTTTACAAAATAATACCCACACACACACACACACACACTCGTTCACACAAACAGTTTTTTTGTCTTCTGCGAATGTTGAATGCTTTCTCCCGCATACTGCATCTTTCACATGTGCGATGTACCCCAAACTCATTCTCAGTCGTCGGTACTTTCACTCTCTCTCTCAATTTTTAGACCCTCCTAGTCATATTTCCTTCTTCTTCTTTATATCCTTCGCTGCACTATTAACTAAAGTTCTTTCTCGAGTCCCTCTACTTTCAATCTGATACTTTTTTCTCGCGTCTTAAAGACTTGTACAAGACGAAGACGAGGAAGAAGTAAAAAAAAGTATTACATGCCCACACTGGCTTTGAGCCAAGTGGGTCCGTTTTAGGGCTGGGGATGGAAGCAATGGGACTTCTTGTGCCTCCAAGATTTGCTTCTGCCTTGACTTTGTTTTGTGTGACTTTGTACAAAATGAGCATACACACACACACACTCACCAGCACAGCACTACTTCACAATACACACACACTTTACACAAATGGATCGATATCTCGTGGAAAAGGAAGTTTATATAAGTTAGATAGAAGTAGTACGGCAGAGCTAAAGGTTTTACGATGATCACGTTCCGAAACAATGACACAAGTCTTCCCCCTGGCTGTCGGAGATGAATACCCAACGCTTATTAATTTAGGTTGTAGTTGGCCATGCCAAAATGTCCGTGAAAGGACGCTTCATCTTGTGCTCAGTTTAGTTCGTGACCTTTCACTTCTAGGCTGCCAGATCGTAGCTTAGCGTTAAGTAATCTTAGGCTATACCTATAAGGTCTTAGAGTCAGTAATCTAGTATTTACAGTAAACACTAAAACTAGTGCAATTATTTTAGGCAGTAAACTTTATTCTTACATTTATAGAGAGAGGAGGGGAGGAGCTGTTGATATAACATTAATTAAATATTACTGTTACGATTATAGTAGACAGTTAATTTCTCGAGGTCGGGAAGATTTTTTTTCAGTTTTACGAAGAACATAAATCACACAAGCTCTCGCACTTTTTGTTCTTGTTGTTAACCTATGTTCTTGAGAAGAGGCGATGATCGATCGACGACGACTTGCTTAAAGACTATTGAGGCTTGTTATTATCGTATAAGTAGTTGTACACTATACACAGACCAGAATGATAACTAGTAATAGCAGTAAACACTTCTTCACTCCAGATTTCAGAAAAAAGTACAAAGTTTTTGGAAATTTTAAAGCTCAGTGCTAGAGATAATACCTGTATGACTGACTGAATACAAAAAGAACTACAACTTGACATTTGAATAGAAAATGAATACAATTGGATAAACTAACTTTCTCACTTCTTTGAATACGAAATGGAAAATACAGAAAATACAAAAAGTAACTTTCGTGCTGCTATCATTTCGTCGTTTTCACATTACTGCTGCCTGTCTAAATATATTATCGTTAGTTTTCCTGAAGATATGCAAATTTTCACTGAGACATTTCGAAGTGTATCGAGTTGATTCAATGGGGAGATGAAATCACTGTCGGATTGAAAAAGAGTAAATCCGACGGTCCGAATGTTCCTGAAGCATGGCCTAGGTAGTCTTGAAGAAATCCGTGACCTTGAGGTGGTGAGCTAGCCATAGATTGAGTTCCAGCACCGCCACTGCCTCCAAGTCCTGAAGCCATCGGTCCTCCGAAGGGATTTGGTGGTTGAAGAGATCCAGGACTCATGAATCGCCAAGGAAGAGTCGAGCCACCTCCTCCATTCAGAGTGGAAGCTGCTGCTCCCCAAGTGTCTTGAAGAGCCTGAGATAATCATACAAAGAAAGCATGTTGTGTGGAGGAGAAACGAAGCGTAAGGAAGTAGCAAAAACACTTTCACCTGTTCACTGCTGTCTTACCTGTTGATATGGTGGGAGGTTAGGATGCTGAACGAAGTAGATAGTTCCACCAGCACCAGCCGGTCCATTCGGAGAAAAGAACTGAGCTGCATGCAAAGCACTGTTCTGGTGATGATGATATCCACCTGCAGTTCCAGCTTGGGTTGTGTTTCCAGCAGTCTGTCCAGCTTGACCAAAGTAAGTGTCCGTAGTCGATGCCCCAGGAGCGCAGTAGAAAGGCTGATTATGGTGACCACCTCCATGTCCAGTTCCTTGAGTGTAGAAGAATGAGGCTGCAGCAGCCGCAGCTGCAGCTGCCGCTTGAGCAGCTTGAGCTTGAGACGCTGCGCTACTTCCTCCACCATTCACACCTGAAGCTGAGTACGGCGGAGGAGGTCCAGGAGACAGGCCATCAGAATAAGGATTGATTCCAGGACGCATCATAGGCTACAGACGGAGATGATGGCGAGGAAAGGAAGAAATACATATCGGCTTTTTGAATACGAAGTTGCATACATGAATTCCAAAAGTTGGGAAAAGTTGGGGAAAATGATTCATCTTACCTGGAGAACTTGCTTCTTCACAGCAGGAGCAATGTTGAGCCGTCTATCCCGATGATAAATGGGCCCGATTTCCTGAATAATTCCAAAAATACTAAATTCAATTTCATCTTTGAGAACTCCATTCAGTTTCATTAGCATAATTAACTTCTCACCCTGTTGGGTCCCGGATTATACAAGCGCTTAGCTTCTTCTTCGGTCTCAAAAGTGATGAACCCGTAGCCTTTGGAGATTCCTCCCCGATCCATGATAATCTTAGCTCCTCGCACTGACCCAAACTGGCTGAATAAAGTTACCAACTCGTGTTCCGTAGTTTGAGGGGAAATTCCTCCAACGAAGACGCGGTTCGGTATCATAGTTCCATATTTCGGGGCTCCGTTAACTCCTGCCGAAGAGGACCCTCCGTAATGACTCCCTGTAGAAGACGTGGGCAGCTCTGACTCGTTCTCATCGATACTTACATCTTGAATCGGAGTAGAAGTGCTCAAAACTCGACCAGAGTTAGGTCCGCTGTCCTCACCCCCTCCTGATCCTCCCCGTTCGTCCGAAGTGTCCAAAGAAGCCGACGAATCATCAGACAACAGACTTTTTGACCCACCACGACCCCCTCCCATCTCCTTCAAGTTGGCTCCATTCATTTCCGCACTGATAGGACTCATCTCCGAGTACTGACCACAAATCTAAGGAAACACCCCAAAAAAGCTCTCAATTAGATCTGCAGCTGTGTACATTCGCAATAACTTTGATGATGATAAGACATGAAGACTGTCGGGCTGTCACTCCTCCCTTCTGAGCCCCATGACAGTCCAGCAGCAATGCAATCAAAATGATTTTCTTGTTCACTTGCCATTCTTCTCCCAGACATTTTCCTACCGATGAAAAGACGCGAACAGAAGACGCGAAATCAGACTCGAATAAACAAAAGACTCAAAAAGTTGTCAGCACAGAATCCGAACGAAGAAACGCAAAAACGCAAAGTTTTTTTAAGTTTTTTGGCAAAACAAACGGAAAACTTCTTCACGATCTTCACCACAAAGAATGTTTTCCATTCTCCTTCAAATAAAGACTGGCTGTTCGCAAAAAATCTCCATCAAGTTGGTATGGCGATGTAATTGCCAACGTCTGCGTTATCGCGTAGCTTTTGAAAAAAGCAAAATTGACGGTAATTTGGAGGAATAGCTGGAGTCCAATGAATTTTATGAAGGGCAAGGCTACGAAATGACCTATTATCATGAATACCCTGGCTCTGGATACAATGGCCCAATCATTCCATGCATACATTAGGGATCCATTTAAATGTAATAATTAATGGTATCACAAGTTCAAATCTTTTTCATGCTGGAGGAGACCTTTTACAGGGTGAAATAGTGAATAGCTGAATAGTGTGTTTGCAGTCGCCTAAAAACACACGAGCCCCCAGTCTCATCCAACTTCCAATTCTAACCAAAGACTCCTTCCAAGTAATCGCCCTCATCATCATCATTATTTTGTCTCTTTGGTTTACCCCATTCCTTACTTACCACTAACTAACTACCGACTACATTATTTCCTTTTAGGTGGAAGATCCCACACTGATCTTCACAGCAGAGCAACCTTCCTCGCAAGGGAGAGAGATACCTTCAGTCACCAACATAGTTTCCTAACTTACACACACATAGATACGTACTCAGTGTCCACAAACACACCTACTACACATACACACACGACTCTATATAAATTATACGAATCCCCATTCGTATAAAACTTAGTTCTTTAATTAAGTGAAGTCTCTCTCTCGCTCGACCTACACTGAAATCACCATTACCCTCATCCCATGAAACCTCTCTTTCATTCCATTTAACTTCCATTCAATTAGTACTTCGAAGAAGATTATGGTCCGTGGAGCTCCACACAAGAATGTAAATACACCTCAGCCTTTTTACAGTCGAGGTGGATAGTAGTTAACTCCAACCCTCGTTTATTTACCTACACAGGACCATTTCATTTAATTTCTTTATCATTCTCGAAGACTAATCCTGTCAAAATAATCCTTCCGAGTAAAGTATTTCACGAAGAAATCTACGAGACAATCTAGTATGTGCACAAGATAGGAGAAAACCGTTCTTACACACGTATACCCTGTAAACGAACCTCTCTGAAACTGTGAACTGCACCTCTCTCTCTCCATGCTCTCGCGTCCTCATCCAATAGAAGAATAGAGACTAACTAACTTTCGTAGCTTTTTGTCTTGCTCCAAGTCATTTCAAATGTGAGTGTCATGATGTCTTGTGTAATAATCTTTTTGTCTTGATGTCAGACCAAAGGTTACTCTCTCCGACGGATGTTAAGCACTCTTGCGTAAAATGAGCCACAAAAGTTTCACTACTCTCTTGTGACACGTTTACTCAGAGAGAATAAGAATGATCTCCCCTTATCGTGCATTATCTTCTTTACTTTTTGGCTTCCTTTTCTCCAAACTGAAACAACCTTTCTTTTCTTTACTTACTACACTTTGTACCAACGAGAAAGCTGAGTGAACATAAACCTAAAGGAGAAAGCAATGGGGGTTCCACACACACACACACACACACACATACACATAGGTACAAACTCACATATACTTGGCAATGGGAGTGGTTCTGTGCCCTATAAAAATTGATGCATAGAGGGAACTTCTTCTCTGTTCTGTTTTACGACTCGCTGTTGTGGAAAATTTTCATGCACGTATGAATGAAACAATAGATCTAAATAGATATGCCAGACTTGACTTGAAATTAGACTTGGGACGCTCAAGGAGAAAGCAGAAAGGAAATTCATTTGAGCGTAGCATAAAACAGCAGCAGCAGGTTATGTGTTCCTTCACCATCGTCCCTACTTTCCCCACTGCGAATTCTTTCCCTCGTACAATCGCCTTCCTCCCTCTCCCTCTCTCTCTCTCTCTCCCAAGTACAGTTATGCTTATTACCCTTCTTCAACTTTAGTTAAGAAATGCAATTTATCAATTAGGTAGTTCGGTGATTTCAGATCCCTTGCTGTATCCTATTTCTTCATTGGCCTTGTCCTTACCTACGTACGCTTAGTACACTACTACACGTCTTTGGACTTTCCTCTGTCACATTCTATAAATTGACATATGGTGGGGAAAATATTACATCTGCAAAATTACATTCGCTAAGGGCGGAACCTTCTTCACCTATACTAATAATACAGGAAAGGAATTTAATCATGCAGTAATCTACCGATTCTCTCCTGTACACCAGCAGGAAGATCAACAAGAGAACATTGCTAAAGATTCTTAATTTTTGGGTTCTATAGAGCAAGTCTACAACTTCCATGTCTACTCCTCCCTTAATGAATAAAAATTCGTTTCACTGGGCACTACGATTTCTACTTTAGAACTTATTTCGTAAGAATCAGACATGTTCCGGAGAATTGGATGACACTACTAAAAGTAGTAGTTGTATTCTGTTGGCTGTTGAAACCTTTCTCCATGGCGGATGGCGTTGCAGCAGAAAGAGGATTGTAGAACAGATGAAGTATATGCTAATTCAGGAAACTGCTGGTGCTACTACAAAATAGTATATGCACGGAATTTGGGACTGTTGGAAGTGATCTGTTTCGTTCAATAATACCCATGTGTCCAATCGATCACTGGGAGTAAAAATTGGAAAATAGTGGAACTAGCAGCAGAAGCGAGTCACTTTCACCAGCTCAACTTTATAAGGGAATATAAAAAGTCCCTATTCATTGAGGCCAAGTGGGCACTCTAAATATTTCACAAGTCTCACGAATATCTATCCTTGCCTTTGTCTCTAAAGTTCTCTATGAGTTCCCTGCTGCCTTCTTCCTCCTGATCAATTCATAAAGGAGAGGCATGAACTCCTTTATTTGACTCTAAAACTGTGGAACCTAGTGTAGATATGCTACTTAAAAATTCTAACCACCACCATCACCAATGCTAATATTACTAGAAGACTAGAACCCCGTATGAAAAGTAGGAACCTCTTCTTACCGTTGACAAAAGAAATTACTTGCTAATCTTGCAGATTCCATGAAAAATCACAGCTCTTCCAGAAAATCACAATGACCACGAAAGGCGAAGATTTGACAAATCTTTCCCACACACATAGACACGCGTTGTTATTGAGTTTGATGATAGCTTTACCTTTAGACAAACTCACTGCACTGGACCCAACTGGAGAAGTCACACGAGATTGCTTTTTTACTTTTTCAAAGAAGAGAGACGAAAGAGAAGAAGTTTACTTCGAGATAAGTGTTATCTCTTAGCCTTCTCTCTCTCTTCTCTCTCTCTTCCATAACCTCCTCGCAGACAGACAAAAATGAAAAAAGAATGGTCTTATTCGCTCTACCTACCACGCGACATATTTCGATAAATCCCTTTATTGTTGACACAATTACTTGAATAGAACAGGGATGAAATGTCAACTGCTAATCCTACATCCAACTGTTGGTATCCAATCTTAATCATTTTATGAAAGCCACAGAGACAATAAAAAGAGTGAACCATTCTCTCTCTACCGTCACTGAGAGATTAAGTGCATGTAAGCAAGGCAGTTCAACGGCCAAACTGTCTCAAAAGTAAAGTGTCTATACAGTCTAAGCAAACACCAAGAATCTTCCTGCCATATAGTTTGTCCTGTCTTTCACAGAAAGTTTGGAAAGAGATGTTCTTGAAAAGTCACAACCACCACCGCCAAGCAAGACAAGCAGCAGAGGTTCTAGTGATATCAATATCATTCTTCTCCCTATTAAACTTTCAATCCTCTTCTACTCGCATCGTGTCTTTTCTACACAGAGGAATACCTTCGTCCTTTATGATCACACAATAAACCACCTTTCCTTGACTTTTGGCAGCCTATATTCCTCAAGGTATTTAACTTGTAAGGTATGAATGAGAAGATACTGAAAAAGTAATGGGAAAGCTTTTACATATTCCATTCTGCGGAGAGAGAGAGTAAGAAAAATAACGAGTCTAGTTTTATTCGGTAAGTACATTGCATACATTTCACACATTCACAGACTACAGGGTACAGACTCACTGCGAGGACGTGCTGTGGAACTTTTGAAAGCAAGCACTGATCTTGTGAGTAGCATCACGACCCAAAGAACCAACCACTGCCACAACTACTTTGCTTATTCAATTCTTCTTATCCAGAGAAAGAGAGGAAGTTGCATCGCATACCATCACCACCACCAGTTAAAAGACCTGACGAGATGAAAGGACTCTGTGCAAAAGTAAAAACTGCAACAACTCTTTTTTCTCCGTAGTAAAAGGACGACGGAGGGTGTGTGTGTGTGTGTGTGTGTGTGTCTACGTGTATATAGTCTATGAAAGTGTGTACAACCGAGAAATCCCGTGTGACACTACAGAAAGAACTTTTTACTACAACTTCTCTCTCTCTCTCTCCAATAAAAAGAGTAGGATATACGATATTGGTCGTGGTGGTGGTTGCTTTTGCTTAGCCCATAGTACAACTCTTCAACAACATTTGTACAATTCTTTCTACTTGAGAGGGAGAGAGAGAGAGGAAAGTGTCAGATGTATTAAGAGAATTTATGTAGGAAGTCATTCTGGAATTGTGTCGCACACACACTCTCACTCCGAATTCCTCTGCAACTCTGCATTCACTTGGAGGCTTGGAGGAACCAGAAGTATGGAACTTTCCACTCAACCACCTATTTTTAGTCTTAGTATCACCAATTTGCCTTTGCCAATTCGAAAAAATCGTACTACGGAGAGCTATGCCCATGCTACATAGGCATAGTGTACAGACTCATACATCCTTAATGCTAAAACACACAAACACATGAGGAGAAGGATTAGCAACACGGAACTAGTTTTGAGACAGAATCGTAGTTTTTTACACGAAGAAAGAGTTAAAAGATATGCAATCAACACAACAAGTGCAAATGTGAGTGAATGTGACAACTTCTCTCACATAGTCCTCTGCTCTGCTCGTAGACATCATTATGTGTTCTCTCCTTCCAGCCTATTTTATTGTATAATTCTCTCGTTAGTTAGTTTGGTCTCCCTTCGTGTTATTGTTGGATCTGTCGCGAAACACTTTACCTTGACGCTGTAGTACTCTGTACTCTCTGTGTGTATGTGTGTCTGTCTGTCTGTAATCTGCATGAAGCAGAGTAGCAGAGGATACTCAGGAGAGCAGACAAGAACTCAAAGGATACCACCACATAGCAAACCACACTGATTGTGAGCGATTTGGCTGGTTTACAGTATACACAACAGCAGTCTCATGTTTCATTATTTTTGGTTAAACCAATACACGTAATCCTACTGCTTGCTATTAATATATTATTCAAAACTAAGTTATTGAAGGAAAACTCTATCCACCATGAACATGACTATCACTAAAACTCTCCCTTTTTGTGCTAAAAATGCCAGTCAGGAGTCCATTTTCATTATTTAGAAATAGTCATTTAAACGTCATTGTCATCCGTGACTCTCTCTCTGCTTTGTTGTAATAAGTAAGAGAGGAGAGAAAGAGAGACACGTTGGGAATAAGAGAAGACGCAGGGAGGCAAGGATTTTGTACAGAATTTTGCATGAAAAGATTACTTGGAACTTATAGGAACAAAGTGTGTGCTGCGGAGAGATTTAGGTGGAGAAAGTAAATGAGTCCCGACCAGATATTAAATTAATTCCTTGGAGGGAAAGCATCATTTAGAAAAGACAGGAGATTCCTTATCCGACTTAATTCATGCGTCTAATTTTTTTGGCAACGAGTCTCAATGAAGAGGAGGCAGGAGAGGACCCGAAACTAAACTTTCTTTCCCACGCTGGAAATGCTCCGAGTTTCCTTCACTTACGGATTATTATTACCTTTTGCCCAATGAATGCCCATGAAGTGTTCTGACTCAAACACCACCACTCTACTGCTAACTGACTTACTACGGACTTCTACACACTACATATCCTCCTCTTCTTCTTCTTCTTCCTACAGATTCACGTTAATGACTTGCACTGCTTTCGACACTCTTCTCCCTCAATTAGTATTATTCGCCTTCCTCAGAGCACAATGTGTATTTTATGGCATTTTATTTGCATTTTGTACTTTTCCATTTCCTAAGCCCATTGCTATCAATCCACTCTGTCCTCCTTTTCATCCCTTATCAATTCTACTCTTCAGCCTTCCTGGAATTCTCGCAAGTTTACGTGTACACTCACTTTACTTCGATAGCACTCTTCCTACTTCATTCATTCACACAAAAATCGTCATCAAAAAACACTTGCTGCTTTACCCTATCGAGTTATCAGGAATGTGGACTATGAATTCATTTTTCATAAGCCTCCTAAACCACCAGTGTCATACAAACCTACAATCCCTCCAACCGAACCGAACCTGAAAAATCTCAATGCAGAAAACAAAATATCAAAATCAAAGTCAACACTTACCGTTGAGATGAGTGAAGCAATGTTGACGATGAATCACAGACAAGTTGTGATTCCACATCCACGACGACAACAAGTCTTGTATTAATCCTTCCTTCCTTCTATTGTTGTCCCACGTAGAGTAAGCTCAGGAACACACACCACAACATTCACACACAACTTTCTCTTTTCTAGTCCTTTCCTCCTAACTTTCACCTCCTCCTTTCACAATCAAGATACTTTTTATTGCACAATATGCATAAAGTTTTGTTATTCCAGAATTCCTCCTTCTCCTCCTCGTTCAGATCTCAACAACAACAAGCGATCGAGTGACTGTAGAAGAAGAAGAAGAAGAAGACGATGAGAAAACTCTGCTGCTGCTGCACTCGGGATACTTCCACAAGATGAGCTGGAAAGCAACTGAAGAAGGAAGCAGAGGAGCTCATCTTCGTCGTCTTTCTCTCTGAGCCAGTCAGCCTGCCTGCCTTCTTGCCTGTTGTCATGACCATTGCCAACAGCCAACCTTTCCTTTTCTCCCCTCCACACAATCTTTCCTCAGAAACTCTCTCTCTCTCCTTCCGAATTCCCATTGTCAACAAATTGTTCTTCCAGCCTCTTCCCAAATCTCGAGTAATACGCTCTTTCTCAACTTTCACCAACTACCCAAAACTGCAAAGGGCCACAAACAAACTTTGGGAAATGAATATAAAGGAGGAAACATGTACGAGGCTCCTACTAATTATCCCCGTGTATGTAGTCCTAGCCATCGCTTTATTTGATGTTCATGGGGTGTTATCATCGGGAGATGAGAAAGAGGTGATGATATTTATTGTCATTTACACATTATTAATAACACACAACCTCCCACACACACACTAGCACATCATTAACAGATGGGGTTTCTCCGAAGTTGGGAGCGCAGGATATCCTGAGGAAGTGTGGATGATTGAGAGAGAGAGTTGTATAGAGAGACAATAATGATCAGTTTTAATTAACAATCTATTGCACAACACACGTGCACGACGTGTAGTGTAATGGATTGCGGAGGATGATGATGCTAAGTAATTAATTTAATTTGGAATCTACTTTTATATCGTACAGTGCATCCGATCGAAAATTAGGACGTCTTGTAATGAAGACAAAGATTGTGTTGAGTTTGGAGAGGACCATTTGTACTGTAATAAGACGGGGGGAGCCAATCTGTGTGCTTGTAAGTGTGTACGGAGGAGTCCGGGTGACTTCTTTCTCCCAGTCTTCTTTACCTGTCATCCTAAATCTCAACTAAAAGTTGGTATTACGGATGTCTTAGTGAGATAAAGTTGTTATTTTTCATTTCAGTCCAGATAGAAACATATGCAGGTCAAGCTTTGGCGGATATGGACTGTCCTGGGCCTCAGTTCTCTGCGGAAACTTGGTCTAATCCGATTTCTGAAAGTGTCCTGGACTCTGCCAGTGGTGTGGATTGTATGCGTTGGTGTTATTCTACTGCGACTTGTTTCGGCATTACCATTCTCGACTACAAATGCTTTCTCCGCAATGATTTGTGCTTTGCAAACTTACAACGTGTGGACGGTGCCATTCTTGGAGGTACGTAAACGTAGGACAGCTTATAGAAGACCTCTCGATCCTAAATTCTAGATTGTAGATTGAAGCTGTGTGGTATGTATGCGAGGTTTAGCTTTCACTACTATTACTACTGTTAGAGAGGAGAGAGCTTTTCTCGCCCCATCCTATCGTTCGTTTCGTCGACCATAACACTAAAGATGTGTAAAAATGTAACCATTTCATTCAAGTACCATTATCATCATTTCAATTCCGTATTAAAATAACCTTCTGCGTTTCGTATGGGCGAAGAGAGAGAGAGAGAGAGAGAAAGGGAAGAAGAAAGTCAGGTTGGTGGTAGTTGCACTATAAAAGGACGCATAAATCTCTCCATTCGGGAGATCCACACAGGGATAGTAGATCGAGTCATAATGTGGACATTAATGTCTCTTTTAGTCGATCGTAATTTCTCCTTTCTTCTCGTTTTCGTCAGTGATGGCGACCGTGAGGGAAGACTACCATTGCGGCTGCCACTACCCCTTCACCAGACAAAGGTCCAATGGACAGATCCTCTCGTGGACTCCTTCTTGTCCCGAGGTACCCTTCAACTTCAATAAAAAAGAAAAAAACCTGCATTCATACTAAACTCACAGTTATTATTATTGGAGTCATACACCTTGTCTCCACAACGGGTCCTTTGTGACCACTAAACACACCAAAATGACATGGCTTTTCTAACAGTCTAACTCTCCCTTCCAGAGCCAGTTGGATCGGAACCCATACCGTTGTTGCTCGGAGAAAGGGCTTTGTGTCAAATGTCGAGATGGAGAAAGTCCCCCACTGCCACCGACTAAGGCTAATCTCTCTGACCTCATTGCGATCGAAACTAATCCCAGAAATAACGAGTAACGCAATAATGACGCTCCTTTTAGCCTAATAAGCCAGGAACGTTCGCAGTAGAGACCAGTCACCCTGGATTACTTAAACTCAACCTCTCCATCTCCGCCGCATAAAGAATACACAAGTGATGACTCTCTCCGTTTCTTCTTCCTCTCCTAAAGAGACCTTAATGCTTCATGACACTGTACATAGGACTCTAACGACCTAAGACTAAGATTAAGTGAAGATGCTAATGAATATTATTATTGTAATCTCCGTGCTAAAATAAAGAAAGCCAGTAATGACATTTTGAAAGCGTCGTTTACAAAACAAGCCAAATTGCATAGACACTAGACAGCCAACAACGCTGCCTCCATCTCCATTAAAACTGTTTATTTGTCTCTAAAAGTTGAATGTCTGGATGGAGTGGTTTTAGAAATCTCTGTGGATTCGGGTCGATCCGGAAAACTGCAATCAGCTCTGCTTTTTTCGTCGTCCCATTCATTTGTCCGTATTTTTAGCTCATTTCCAACTTCACAACGAAGGGGGTATTTTTACTTTAAATGAGATGAAAATGAAATGCCACAATCTCTTACTTCTCTGTAATACTCGTCCTCGTCTCCACCACGCTGTGAAACTGTGAATGGATACTTTCTGTGCATATATTCAATTTTAAACAAACTCTCGCTCTGTGTGTATTAAATATGTGGAAATGCAGTGCAGGAAGCCATGTGTCGTAATGTGTAATATGTAGAATGTGAGTACATGAGCAAAAACCGCATCACTTTTAGCGTATTACTTCCACACAGTCCTTTCATCTCTTGTTAAAGTGAGAACGAGGACCTGAGAGTTGAATTAAATTGTAGCAAATCTTTGTAAATTAATATCCATGTAGGGTGTTTGTGTGGATGGTAGAAGGAAGAACTTATACGTAGGCTTTCAAGTTTTAATCAACTTATATGCATTACACACCGTGCATTTCATTTAATTAGAGGAGAGAACTACTTTTAATTAGATAAATCTAATCAGGGCAGAAGAGAGTGGGTGATATTCTTATTCAAAGAAGCCATACCATACATTTCTTAGCTATGACTTTTTAAACAAGTTCTTTCAACAAAGAAGACTCGTGTACTTATTTGTTGAAGGCATAATATCGTCTTGTTGAGCCCTTCGTAGGAAGTGTGTTTCGTGCTGACTCCCCTCCTGGGGCCCACCGTCCCATAATTCAACTCTGCAACAAGGAACGAAAGAAAGAAAAAGAGATAAAATATTAGTCGGGAAGAAAGTAAAAGTAACAAGTTCTCATCATCAGAAGGAGCAGCGGAGGAGATTCTTCTACCCTGGAAAGGTATCATTATTCCTCATAAGTAACTCTGAGAGTAATCATGTTGTGTGAGTATGTGTTATGTGTGTTGTGCTTCCTTCTTCAGGTCGGATGAATTATGGCTGACAAGGGAAAGTGTCAAGTTTGTTCAAAAATCTCCGTCTCGAGGTGCAGTTGGTGTCGACTCGTTTTTTACTGCTCGAAAGAGCATCAGAAACAAGATTGGGATGGACACAAGCCTAATTGCACCAAGAAGAAGTATATTGTAAGTGGCTGCACACACACAGAAGGCTACTTATACAGTAACCTGTCTCTCCCTCCCTCATTCCCTGCCTGCCTGCCGCCACCGACTTCTTCTGTAATACCTACACACACACACACACACACACACACACACACAATTTTATGGGGAGAAAGCAAGAGAAAGCTAATGATTTCACGTTCTTTGATTCTGATGAGGGTTGTTCTATGGATGAGAATCTGTACGAGGTGTCTTGAGTGTCTCCTTCAGAAGAAGGAGTTGTAGTAATGGTCCAAGAAGGACACCTTCATACTTCACGCTACGATGAGTACTTCTAATAGACTTCTTCTAGACTTCTAGACTTCCTCTTGACGAGACTCACAGTCACTCACTTTCTCGTGTATACAGCAGTTGGGAGTTGGGACTAATTTCCAAATATTCTTACGTCACGTCTTAAACTGAAGAGCTGAGGTTGAGGTTGTGTACCTGAGGGTCTGTGTGTGTCTCTACCTAGATGAGTTATACTTGCTTGAGTTTGGTAAATACAGGGAATCATAATATGGAGAGTGTGTGTCAGTATATTATTATAATAATATGTAGGGAAGGAATAAGGGAGGGAGGAGACTCATTGGGAAAAATGAAGAGGAAGGGATGTGGTTAAGTTTAAAGCAAGAGAGAAAGCCTCGTGGGTAGAG
Source organism: Isotomurus pseudopalustris (assembly GCA_034698685.1). Taxonomy (NCBI): domain Eukaryota; kingdom Metazoa; phylum Arthropoda; class Collembola; order Entomobryomorpha; family Isotomidae; genus Isotomurus; species Isotomurus pseudopalustris. Next base: position 16,377 of record JAQGBV010001249.1, read on the forward strand.
CAGTTGTGCTTTCATTCTTGATTGTTTCAATCTGTTTGGAAGAAGAGCGTGGGTTTATTTCCCAGATGCAAATGACAACCTCATGGCAGATCGTACCCTATTGACCATCGAAACAAGCGAAACAATTGGTTTCTCCTTCCGATCAAATGGATTGGACTGAGAGAAAGTGAAATGCTTTTGACTGGAACTGCATCTCGTTCCTATTTCCTCGTCGGAATCCACAATTCCCCAATCGATTACCCAATTTAGTAGGCCACTCCATTCCTTCTTCCTTCCTTCAGTTCCACACATGAGAACCAATTTCATAGCTCCATGAGAAATGAGACGCTTTCTCCCTTCCTCATAAATATTTGCATACACAGAGAAGCATTTCCCTTCATCATCGTCTCAAATCCGGAAACGGTCTCTACTTTACTATAAAGCACAAAATGATGATGACATGTGTAGTATGCAATGCAAGCAATGCGAGCTCCGAATTCCATTTCACTTCATAAGCCAAACTCTTTCTCCATATTTTATGGACAGAGAGAGAGATAAAAGATCCAAAAGCGTTCTTCTTGCTTCTCGTGAGTTCTCCTACT
>JAQGBV010001250.1:0-16947 GCA_034698685.1 Isotomurus pseudopalustris
CCTTATGTAAAAGATAGTTAGCTGAGCATGGGATCATGCATACATGTCGACAGGCGTATGCATGGTCTCGTGCTACATACGATTAATTAAACGATTTATCTAGTTTAATTTTCAGAAGTAATTAAGTCTGCTCCATTGAATAAAAATAAATTTGAAGGATGGATGCGGAGGCGTGCTTTTGTTAAATGTGGGTGCAGTGAAAAGTGTGTAGGAGGTGTGGAATTATCCGATTCTTATGGAGCATGTGGGGCTGAAACCTTTCTACTGGACATTGTCACAGTCTAAACCTTAAGGGATGTGTAAGTAGATCTCTGTGCTTCAGAAAGAGGACAGTTTGAATTACGGAATCAAGTTAATCTCCATCGATTCCAATTAATTCAATTAGTATTCAGTTGAGTGAATATTTGTGCAGTTTATGTAATGAGCAGTTTATTAATCAGTAAAGGAAAATCTGGCGTAACAAGAGGATTAAAAGGAATCTCCCCGTAAAGCGTGGGGAGTTGGAATTTGTTTATCTCTTTGTCCACAAAGAACCAAAAGACTTGTCAGATCACAGTCCCACATTTCTTCTTCACTATAGACCACTCCTGTTTACATGCCTTTGGGAGCCAAGAACCCGATGAACGGACACAGCTTTCCATAAAAATCCAAGGATTTAATGCTCAATTCTTTCATTCTCATCTAATCTGCGGTGGAGGTGTGAAAGAAAATAGTTTATTTGAGGTCTCAATTTCATTCAATTCACCACAGTTGAGACTTTTTTTCAGTGGGATTTATTCAGTTGATTCCGGAAACAACTCTAACTTGAAATTATTTTCTGTCCATCCTTCATAAAATCAAAATTTGTAAACTTGGCAATAAACATATTTATAATTTGTTTTTTGATGAAATTTATTGTAAGAAGACGGTAACAAAGAAGGAAACCTTCGGAGAGAGGAATATTTTGTGAAAGTCGTAAATCGAGCTCGAAGGTGAAGAAAGGCGGGTAGAACTCAGTTTTCAGTCTTCTTGAAAGGAGTCAGTATTTATTACAGCATCAAGTCGAGCTCCATCAATTCCCTTTAGTCTGTTTTCCAGTGAACATATGTGTAAAGACAGTGTGGTGTTCATATGATTTAATACAGTTTATTTGCTAAGGAGGAAGGGTTCCGGTTGGTGAGGAAATTAAGAGAGATTTCCTCGTAATGTGGGAGTAGGTGACCAAATTAGGACATTCTGTTTGTGTCAATTCAAATGAAGGAGGAACAGAATTCGTGTTGATAAGTTTGCATCTCATCTCTTTAAATGAATCTTTCAAAACTTTTGTCCAATTTGAAACAGTTTCCTTTTCGTAGTTTGTAAAATTTTGTAAATGGCCGATAAGCTTTCATTATTATTTAGAAATATTATAAATTCGTAATTAAATTTGGTTGTGCTCAGGTTACAAATTGGTTTTTTGATTTCGACAAAATTTTTGGTAACTCGGGGAATAAAGATTCTGCTGATTACTAAGAACTCAAAAAGTTTACGGAGAGCGCTGCATGATTTTTCCGCTATGTACTCTTCAGTATTTCCCACTGTATTAAAAATTGCCCATCTATTGAAATCGCAATTCAAAGACAAGACATGGATAAGTGTTGATTTAAAATTTCCTTAAAACGTAACGGAGAGTTACGTTTCTAACGTTGGATTTAATAGGCTAACTAGTTTCTTTGTGTTCGTCGATATAAAATTGGCTGGAAACATCCTTGGATTGCTCTACGGAACCCTAAGTCACATGATTATTGAAAAAATGAATTTTTTTAAGAATTTGAGAGACATTATTACAGGTTAAGGCTGCTTCATCGCTCCACCAAGGAAAGAAGCTAAAGAGGAACTTCAGAGAGAAATCAATTAAGGTAGAAATAATAATCCAAATCACTGGACTTTCGTGAGTTGCACAAGGAACTCCGCCCAACTTTGTGGTGCCAAGCTTGCCTAGAAACCAATTATATTATCATTGACTCAATTCTAACTAGCAGACTGGAGTCTAGTAAACGTGTGTGCAGATGGCGAACAACTTTGATTGCTCCTTTGACCTTTGAATTATGTGGACGAGTAAATTAGGCGGAGAAGGGGGTATGACCCGGACTTTAATAATTTTTAGTGGGAGTGGTGTGAAATGAGGAGCGACCGTATTGTAGTCTGATAAAAATGTCTTCCTTCCACAGGAGGAACTGTGTTGAAGGACTAGTTGGTGTGTTGGAGCGGAGGAATACTCCGAGTCAACTCACGAAAAGAAGAACGAAGCCAGGGGATTCCTGCTCAACATCTGCTGAAGACAACATCGTGTCTTCCCCAAATCCCCATTTTTCAATAATTATTTTTATAACTCCCATTCCAATTAATGTTACAATACGAATATTGTTTATTGTACGATAGAGTGAGTGTGTGCGGTGCTAATAAACACCTAATCCGTGTGATTGTTGTTGTTGAACTGTGTGTTCGCGAGTGACATTTGTTCAGAGTGAACTTGACTGTTAGTCACGATAAGTTCCTAGAAACTCCCTCATATTTCATTACCGTTCATCACTACGTGAGGACATCATTCTGTGGGTATTCTGTGGATTCCGGAGAGACGGAAGGAGGAATGCAGAGACTTGTTCAACCCAAACCAACTTCACAGCAACACTTTTCACTCTCATCTCATTCATCCATTTCATAAATTTAAGTGTATTTCAAAAATATTGGTGAGTTGCGGTTAATTGGTGAATCTACGCAGTCAGATAAATTATCTGTAAGCCAAAGTCAGGAGATTAGGAAGCATAATATCTAGAATCTCTCATACAACTAAGGGACACTACTTCCCCCCAGAAGGACGGAATAGTGCCACAGCTTCTTCGTAGCAGAAGACATATGCAGTGAGTTCGAGTTAAACAGCCACCTCGTAATTGCACCCATCCCAACTGTTTATTATGGAAGGCACAAAGTCACATGCAGAGGCTGTGCAGATTCTCTTTCAAATTCACACGAATTGGAAGTGTAGTCTCAGCCTGCTTCTCTCCTAATTGAATATTCAATACTAATCCAACTATCAATTACCCTTTTAGCTCATTTCATTTCCAAGTGAGGATGTTCAAAATAAGCTACAACCTCCTCCATACTCATGGAATTTCGAGTGAAGATTATATTTTCCTCATTTATTTAAGCAAAATAAATAACAGTGAAAGTTGAAAAGGCAGAAAATTTCCAATCAAGGCGATGGAACCAGGATCTCATCCAATGGAAGTCGGCAGTAGTTATCAGGGAATAATTTCATGACGGTTGTTGAGGCCCTGAAATAGATTAGGAGAGACGATCCACTTGTGAAAGTGTACGTAGGAGGACTATTGCACTTAGAAATCAACAACGAGAATGAGAATCTATGGGTCTTGGAGTCACAAGGAGTTCCAGGCGACAACACTCCATATTTTGAATCAAATTCCCAATCTCGCCTAGGGGAAATTTGGTGTCGATTATCAATGAGGATGCAGGAGGTGGAGGTTACTTGGCCCTTGAGGGATAAACGAAACTTCTGGAAACTGTTGTTCAATTCAAATGTGATAAATTTAGCAGAAAAACGTTGAATTATGTAAAGGTGAGGGCTCGTCACGCCCTACAACATGACCTTCATGAGGGTTGTACGCGGTTGAGGAAAAGACTTTCCCGTTGTGATTATGATGATGATGTGTTCCCAATTCGTCTTTGTCGCTGCGGTCACAGTCTTGGTCTCTAGGGATGATGGGGTAAGGAGTGATCCTAGTGCGGACCCTGAGGGGATGGGTGTGCCGATGGGGGTATGAATGGGAGTCACTGGAGAATAAGTGAGAGTGATTGCGTGTGAGTCTACTTAATGTGAGTCGAGCTCCTCTTTATTCGTTTCTCCGCAATCAACTGACTCTTTCTTCAATAAACACACATCTCTACACTATTGCAGGCGCGCGCTATACTCGTTGGTTGAGACCATGGGTGATGATAGTCTCTCTCTCTTTACAATTCGATTTAAACGTATTATAATGACCTTCCTATAACCTAGAGATCTCTGTGGTTATTCTAAGCAAAATATAGTTGTATTTTGACCTTATTCTAAGCCAGGAACTTCCGGGACCGCTACATCTGCAATTTAAATTTTAAAAATATTGATATTCGTTTGTTTTAAAACACATGGCCGTACCTTCTGGAAGAACACAAACTCGTATTTTAGTGTTTGCATAATCGGTATCATTTCCATATTTTGCAACTAAATCTGGTCTCGGCTTCACGCATCTGTCTTGGGGTGCCTTGCATTTTATTATTGGCGAAGCATTTCCATCCTTCCTCACACAAAAGTAGTAGTAATTTGGATTGCATTTTGTAAGTATACGTTTCTTTTCGTTGCTTTCATTCGCCTGGATAAACTTATATCCACACATGGGTCCATTTCTATAAGGGCATTGGCATTTTGGATCCATTTCATGAAATTCAAATTCGATGGCTTCATTGGGCAGGTTGAAATCAAGTACGATTAGTCCAATAATGGAAAAAAAGCGTAAAACCATTTCACAGCTTTTCAAAGAAAGTCCTTCAAGACCTAAGAAAAATAATTTATAAGAATCAATATATCAACAAGAAATAACGAAGTATTGCAATCTGCTTTATAATTTCTCTTACAACCAGATACTAAATATACGTCATTGTGAAAACGTATAATGCTGATCTTGTGTTAGTCTCTTTTACTGATAGACGTAAAAGTAATATCTTACCCTTGTTTTAGGAGTATGCTCGATTTATCCAAGTTTTGGTTTTCAACAAAATTAGTCCCAGAAGTGTGTAACAATCGTATTTGTGAAAAAAGAATTAACCTGGTTTGTGTGATTTATGTCTGGATTTAGATTGAGATTTATTTAATCAAAACTGCTCAAAGGTATGAGTCGTTACGTTTTGCATGTTGGTATTAAGATATTAGTATTTAAAGTTCCCAAGTATCCTTAACTGTATGACCTCAAAACATTCACTCACATTGAATTGCCTTCAAGTTCCCATTCCTTATCACAAAAGTTATTACGACTATGGTTTTAAATAGAAGTAATCAAATGAAGTTGGGAAGTAATTATTGCATTTTATTGTTAATTCAAGATGCAATAAATGAATCGCGAATTAAAATTATTCCATTGTTTTGATGATTCAAGGAAAGGAATAAGCTAGTAGCCATAAACCCAGCTCTTTCAGATTTGCAGAGCAAACTTGTTATTCAATGTCGACAGAATTTTTTTCGTCCAAATAAATGGGAGCTCGAAGGCACATTTGCAACGAGATATAAAACTTTGACAGAAAGAGAGTTTATACAGCTACGGATGGAATAAAGGAGATGAGATGTTACGCAATGATGCAACTAAAATCCGCTGTAGGTCAACGACCCCCCTAATGCCAATGGCTATCTGACTGCGTGATGAATAGTAGAAACCTCTTCAAAACCTGAGATGTAAATAGACAGACCTTAGCTTCCTCAGCAGATGTAGTGGACCCTGAAGGGAAGTGTGGTAGCACTGTAGAGATGAGTTGCGTCCGATTTCCTGGGGAAATGATGAGGATGCCGATAGGTGATGGTGACGGCTGTCTACAGCAAACGAGAAACCACTCACACAGTTCACACACAAAACTCACTTACTTCAAACCGCTTTTATTTTTCACACTCGAATAATACACACTAAAGGAGAGTCTGAGGGACCTCCTTGGAAATAAAACAATAAGGTTCCTTAAGGGAGAAAAAGTTTGACAGAGAAGTTTGAAATGAGAAACACTTTGAAAATATATTTATTTTTGGAGAAATGGAGTGATCTCCTATGCCTGTTGAGAAGGAATGATGCTACCCTTCCTTCTTCTTTGCTTACTCGACTAGGACTCGGAACACGAGTCCTAATATATGCAATGCAAATTGCTATACCGCATCACAAAACAGACGCAAATTACACGCCATTAGATTGTTATACGTGAACCTTGAATCCAGGTGGATTCATTGTGTCTATTTCATAGGTGCGAACATTCATAGTAAAATTTACATAGTGCGGAATTTGACATTTGACTAAAAAACCCCGAAGCCGGAGTTTTGGCCTAGACATTTGGGCTTACTGGAGTACGTAATGTGTCCGGATGCCCGTCCATTCATATGTGTCGCGATTTACTCAAAAACTTGTGTCTTTTGGAAACCTATTTCTATTGGGTACCCTTTGTGAAGCGTTGCAAATGCTTTAGTCACAACATGCAAAATTTGTTAAAATATTTCTATATTTTCAATCAGTCCATCGCATGTACCAAACGTGGTCAAGGATATTTGAAAAAGTTTCTTATCATCCGCACTGCTTACGGGACTGACATGGTAGACTCATGCGTTGCATTTATTTAATGCCAAACAGTTGTGCTAAAGTTTATTGTGTTCCATCTTCTTCAAATATTAGACGTGTCAGTGATACTGTGGAATTTAGTTGGGGTTCTTGAACTTGAATTTTCCAAATTGGTCTCGTAGAGACTACAGTAAAAGTTCATCTCAATCTTAACTGATTGAAGATGAGTAATATCAGAAAACTAAATGTATTCCTCAATTTTGATTTGTTGACATGATTGTTCAAAAACTTTCCCATCAATATGAACGTCCCTGTTTGGTCGGACCCGTTGCCAAAACTTGCTTAATTAAACCGGGTTTTGCAACTAAAGTATGGAATTTTATCAAAATTGAGTGCTCTAAATTTTCTGCGAAAGCTTTTAAAATGTCACATAATGTTTATTTGAAAGATGATCAGTAATTTTTGGATTTATTTAAGCTTAGACTGCGTGGAAAACAAAAGTTTAATATGAGGTTATCAGGTAGAACTTGAAACCTTCAAAAGAACGAATTTTGAAGAATTAAAATATGTTTTAAGAGGCCAAAGGCAAGAGCACAATCAACGCAGTTGATAAAGAAGCTACAGGATACTGTGTTGTTCTATGTCATGACAATTAATTTCAAAAAGGAGAATTGGGACAGCTTTTACGCGTGCAGGACTGCCAAAATTGGATGGAAACAATAATTTAGGGAAGCATTGAAAAGAAGCGTTTTTTGTATGAAACTATCAAGACAGTATGAAAATATGAAAACTATATAAGAGCTTATACTTCTGGCAATGAACATGTTGAATCTCCTACCACTCGATAAGCGATTTACTCAGGGTTTACTCAACTCTAATCTGACTCCATAAATCTTAAGATCTCAGATGTCCCTTGTGGTCTCAAACTAGTTACTTTAAGAATGTGACGACTACGGACGGTTATGATCTTAACAGTGATTTTATTCACGCGATTTTGGACAACCTCTCTTCTCCCCGATTGAAGCGAGCAAATGAGGCGCAAACTTCGACACTTAACAATTACACCGTTCCCATGAGACACCAACCGAGATGAGTTTCCATTGCTAACAACTTGTCTCCAACAATCTTCGTGTTTTCAATCAGAAGACTTGTCAGTTCTCGCGCTCCAAGCAGCATGTCCACCGGCTGTCTTCCCTCACAAACATCACTGACGAAGATTCCTTTTTCAGCAAGCTGTTGTACCCAAGCTCCTTTGCTAAGGTGAGGAAGATCTCCACAGATTTATTCTTTTTCGAGCGCCTCCACCACAACAGACTTCTTGTCGCGTAGAGTGTTTGACTTTACTTAAAACTTGTTTAAATCTTGTACTTTTGTCTTCACACCACCGAACAGCGTATGTTGAATCTTCTCTTTCGTTTCAGCTACAAGACCAACATCTTCCGCTACACAACGGGTGATGTACGAGGGTTGAGACCCGTGGTCAAGGAGCGCTCGTATGACTTGTGTTCCCTTCGGACCAGCTACTTTTACTTGAAAAGTCTTTAGTAAGACTTCCGTAGAGCAGACGAGATTTGACGCAACAACTTCCATGCTGCTACTTTCTTGCCACTTCTGATGAGGAACTTCGGGGCACATAACGAGTTGATGTTTCTTCTGGCACACAGGACACCTGACACGAGCCTTACAAACTTTCGACTGATGACCAGGACGAAGACAAATGAAACAGCAGCGTTTCTCGCGCACTTGTTTGGTCTTGTTGTGCAGTGGCATTTTCTGTCCCGTCCAGCAATCCTTACTCTCGTGACCCTTGCCTACTACAGTTGGAATTTCTTCCTCATCTAACTTTTCTCTGGGATATGACTTCTTCTTGGCTTTCGATGAATCCATCATGCCTTTAGTGACATACGCCAGCCTCTCTTCCCCTTCACTTCTTGTTTCAGGAATACCATCAGCTGCTTCAGTCGGTCTTTAGGATGGACTTCTTCTCCTTCACCGTGTCCGGAAAGAGAACTTCATTGCCAGACTTTGATTAACTCCATCGGCAGCCTTGACTTCACCATGGGATAAAGAAAAATAGCACTTTGATTTGTCGTCACTCCCAGCGCTTCCAGAGCTCTGAGATGAGCTTCGACATCATCGTAGACAGACGACAAGGATAAAGATTTGCTGATACCCGTATTGACAAACTTTAGAAGTTCTCTAACGTAGACCTCCGACAACAAAACTCTGTCACCAAAACGATCCTTCAGAGCTCTGACTACTTTCGGATATTTCTCCGCCGTCTGTGGATAGCTCTCCACTAAATTTTGTGCCTTGGAACCATCAACCATCGCCTGCAACAGATACTGCAATTTGTCACTCGCGTGCAGACCTTCATCTACGTCAATCTTCTGGAATTGCGCCCAGAAACCCAGCCAGTTATTCCATTCGCCATCAAACTTCTTGACTACAATCTTCGGAAGTTTGTAGCTCTTCATTCGGCCATCATTTGATACCGAATTTTCCGACCTCGTAGGACTTGAAGGAGGAGACTTCAGCATGACACGATCGATTCTGGCTTTCATCTCTTCAACTTCATCGTCGTACTTCTCTATCGTGTCTGCTTCTTCTGCTACTTCTGCATCCAGCAGAGCATCGAGAATTTTGCTATTTAGTTCTGCAACTTGCTCATCTACTTTCAACAGTTTCCGATGCTTCAGTTTTAGTTGCATCTGATCAGGTTCCTCTGCTGCTAGCAACACACCAGCTTCGCGAATCATGTTCGTTATGGTGCTTTGTAGTGCTCTTCTCTCTTTTCTCAGTCGCTCCATGATTTTCCCTCCGTGTACTCGACAGAAACTGACCGGAACACGACTTTCCTCCCGTGCACTTGACAGGAACACTACAGAAACTCACGGGAACTCGATTTTCCTCACGCGCCGAAGATCACCGTCACCAGCAAGACAAAGCAAGAGTTTGCGTTGTATTGCTCAACCGCCGCAATTTCGACAGTCGGGTCACCAAATGTTGAATCTCCTACCACTCGATACTCGATTCAGGGGGTTTACTCAACTCTTATCTGACTCCATAAATCGTAAGATCTCAGATGTCCCTTGTAGTCTCAAACTAGTTAATTTAAGAATAATGACGACTACGGACGGTTATGATCTTTACAGTGACTTTATTCACGCGACTTTGGACAACCTCTCTCCTCCGATTCACGCGAGCAAGTGAGGCGAAAACTTCGACACTTAACAATTACACCTCGGTTTTCTTACTTCACAACAATTTACCTTAGAAACTTTCCTCACACTTTTCAATAAATTTTTCATGGAAATTACTAACATCAATGGAGATTCTTCAGTACACTTAAAATTTGAACATCTCATGTTGGGTTTTTGAGGCACTGCTAGAATCTTAGTTTGTGCGGTTTTAAATGTCCCAAGTTTTGGATCAAAAATGGACAGTTTCTGAGAACCGACCGCTCGACCCTTTCAGTGCCGGACCCACGCACCCCTTGTGCATGCACACTCACTCCTCCACTGAAGCTTTACTATACTTTGTCTCATACTCTCTAAACACATGCATTTGCACTCAAATGAATATTCATATGACCGATTTCTCATTACAAATAATTAATGGGTGAATATGAAGGAATTGCAATTGCACTTACACAGCGGTTTGTTTAATTTTTACTGGGAATAAAGGTGAGTAAGAGAAAACTAAACTAATTGCTGTGCCTTCAACTCAAATTTTGATTTAATTTGATTGGATCAAAACGTCATGGAGAGTTTTTCTACGGATAACTTCGTTTCTCCTCATTCAATCGTAACAAATGGATACAATACACAAGCACAAAACCTGATACTAAACGTGATACATTTTTTTGAACAATCAGTGTGCAATCCACTTTTACTGGAAGGTTCTCCACGGGATTTGGCTAGTAGAGCATTAAATTTTCATAAAGCAACATTGACGAGGATTGTGTGCAAGACAAGTTCTTCCCAACTAGTACGCTCTCCAATTAGAAAAAACCAATTAAAAAGCGTAAGATAGAATTGTTCGACAGTTTTGACATTCAGTGCGTACGTAACATAATTAAGACATTTTATTTCAATCGGTAAGTGTGCAAAAAACGATTTTAAATTCTTCAATTTAGCATTTCTTTTAAATCAATATAACTTTATTTAACTTTCAAGTGGATGTCCAACACTACCTCTTATCTTAAACAAAATGAAAAACGATGGTGTAGGACCAAGTATTTCAATCTCTACCCTCAAACGACTACTTATTAGCATCGGCTACTCGTTCAAGCGTGTGGACACTCGAATGCATCTTCTAGAGAAATCTCATTTAAAAGCTTGGAGAATGCGTTACATACAGCGGCTGAATGAGAATGAAAACGCAGAATACCCGAAGCCTGTGATTTACCTTGATGAGAGTTGGATCTATTGTAATGCGATAGCAAAAAAGGGGTGGGTTCTTAAAATCATGGAAAGTCGCCGTGACAAACTAGATCACAGTATTGATGCAAAACCTGGTAAAGGAGCTCGGTTGATCTTGTTACACGCAGGTATGGAGTATTGTACAAACTATTGATAATAATTATAATAATAAATGACAATAATAGTACTTATAATAATAATAATAAATAGGCTCTAGAACTGGCTTTGTGCAAGGATCGATGTTGATAAAGGACAGCAAGACGAGTGATGAAGACTATCACAAGGAAATGGATGGTTTTGGATTTCTAAACTGGTTCCAGAAGAGCTTGTTTACAAATATACCCAGAAACTGTATGATGGTAATAGACAACGCGCCGTATCATTCGATGACAACGATTCCAAAGTCCAACTGGCGAGTGCAGCCAATGAAAGATTGGTTAATTTCAAAAAACATTCCATTTTCAGGGGGGTTTAACAAAAAGGAAATCTGGGAGATTATTAAGCGACAGGAGTATAATTATGACCATAATATAATTGATCGAATTGCTAGGGAAAATGGCCATGAAATTCTTCGACTCCCACCTTACCACTGCGAGTTGAATCCCATTGAATTGGTAACTTGTTTTACAACATCTTCAAATTACTTGCTTTTAAAAGAATAATTGAATATGTGTCAATTGTTTGTTTAGGTGTGGGGTCATACGTAAGCTCCCGTTGCTAAGTACAACCATTCGGGTTTAGTGTCAGACGTAAAATAATTCGCAGAAGAATACATGACGGCGTACCCTGCTGCATCTTGGGAAAATAGTATTCGACATGTCAAAATGTACGAACATAATTTCTTACTATTTTAGTTATTTTAGATCCAATAATTATAATATTTATCATTTAGACTTGCTAAAGACTTTCAACGTTCCGACGGATTCAGTGATTTGCCACCAATTCCAGGACAGTTGGTAGTGCCTTTAGGAGATGATTCGTCTGAATCTGAAGTTGAGGATAGTGATGATGACATGGAAGAAGACGATGATGATGATCCACTTGATGCTACTGTTGCACACGAAAACACTAACCTGCTTCCCAGAGTGTTATTTAAATTGTATAATAGTTTCTTGTATATTGTGTTTTATTCAATTTGTATTCTGTATTCGCATGATTACATGAGATCTCGAATAATAATTTAATTTTGTGTGTTGAGATTAGTGATGCAAGAGTTTCGTTTCGTGTTCAATTTTTGCAAATCGTTTACTTTCCACCTCAGAAACGAATCTTTGGTTTAGTTTTCGACTAAAAATTTAAAATGTGTTTCGTTTCGTTTCGCTTCTGACAAAAACGAATAAACGAACGTTTAAACGAGTTTTTGATTTTAAAAAATTTTTAAAACTGGCACGTAAAATCAAGCAGGTTTTGCAAGAAATTTCTGACAAATTATGATAAATTTTGTAAACTAAGTTTAATTTTTATCTACATATGCAAAAACATAGATAGTTTCATACTATTTTCGTAAAAGCATGGACGATTTCCTAAAATTTTCGCAAAAAAGTGTGAATTTAGGACAAAACGTCATAAACGAAAAAACGCGTTTCAAAAAACCGTTTTCAATTCGTTTTTACCAAAAACCGTTTCTTTTCGTTTCGTTTTTCGGAACGAAACTCTTGCATCACCAGTTGAGCTGTTTAAGAAAGTATGAGATAAAGCTTCAGTGGAGGAGTGAGTGTGCATGCACAAGGGGTGCGTGGGTCCGGCAATGAAATGGTCGAGCGGTCGGTTCTCAGAAATTGGGACATTTAAAACCGCACAAACTAAAATTCTTACTGTACATAGGGAAAACTACCGTTTCAAATATCCTTGACCACCCTCGGTATTTTATGACCACACTCAAATGAGAAAATTTTTCTGCTGGTGTTCAAAAAATAAATCGTTGTTAACGTTAATTGATAGAATTGTGTCATGGTTTAATCAATAAATGGTACAGCTACGGATTCTAAACTTTACAGTTTATTAAAAGATTGGCATGGTGCGTTCCCAGATGAGAACGCAGAATTTCCATGCCCAGACATGGCGCGTTCCCATGTAGGAACGCAAATTTCCTTCGCCCAGCGACGGAACGTTCCTAAATGGGAACAGCGAATCTCCATGGGCAGCCACGGTGCGTTCCTAACTAGGAACAGTGAATCTCCATGGCCAGCCATGGTGCGTTCCCGATCGGGAAAAGCAGCGAAATAATTTTTCCAGCAATTTCTTCGTGGCTTTTTCCTAACTTAACTATAAACAAACGCATCCTCAAGCTGTCAGCTGCATTTCTAATTAAGTTAAGGTTCGAATAAGGAGTCAAGTGAGCCGGAGACGTCGGTGGATGAACAAGGTGTCAGTTTCTCCATGCATCACTCGAATGAAATACTTTCTGGGGTAGATGTGAGTTATTCTGCTTTCTCTCGTAATAAAATGCAATAAATTAACTGAAAATTGACGATAATTTTAAACAATACAGAATCAGAGCCCCGCATGACAAGAGAACCTGAAGAAGAGCTGTCTGAAGGCAATGACATAGCCTCCAGTGATAGTCACTCTGTAGCGTGCAGTGACAGAGATGATGATGTTGGAGAGGTCTGCTAAGTGGACATTTTTACATTTCATCTCTTGTAGATTCTTATCTGCATGACCTTTTTCTCTTTGTGTTTTACACATACTCAAATGACCCAAGCCAACAATCTCCCCTAAGTCACAGCACACTCGGTCAGGGGATATACCTTCTTTGGCTGAAGGAACAGGCTACCAGAAAGTTGGTTGGCCTTGTCATGGAAGTAGGAGCAGGGCCAAATTTAGCCACAACGAAAATCCTGCAGGTTTTCCTTTCGGAGAAAGACTTCTTTCAGGCATCTACAGAGTTCTTGTGTAGACGGATCCTTTGATTTAGGTGGAATAGTGGAGACTTGGGAACTTAGCAACTCAACACCACATCTTCGGCAAGGCCGGCATGGACTTCCTAATCTAACAGCCCTATCCACTCTTGGTAAAGTGGAGGACAGCAAGGGAGGGCAGTAAGGTATCGAGAGCAAGTAGAACTTACACAAGGTTCTTGGGACCTGCAGATCTTGGGGCCCTCGCCAACGCACAGACCTGAGATTGTAAGTATCCTTAACACCAGTCTGGAACGGAATGGCCAGGCCTGCCTGCCCATTCAGATATAATAATCTTTGTGTATAAGTCATTTTCAATCTTAGAAACTAACATTATTTGTAGAAGAAAACAAACAAGTATTACGATTTACACTCATGTCTTGTAGAGCTGGGCTCGATTGACTAGGCCTAGGGTGGTGAGTACTTCCCACATCTATGCACCTAAATTCCCGAGGGCCTTATCCCAGACCACTAAATACCCTTTCTTATGTTTAAGTGATTAATGATAGCCAAGATGAGAATCAAAAAATAGCCCAATGCAATAAACCAGGAAAAACCCAAAAAGATAGCTCTAATTGCTAATTAATAAATGTAGGCTTTATTCTGAAATAAATAAATACCCACCCTAAATTTCTGAATTTACCACGAAGTAAATTCAAGTATTAGGTAATACTGACTCGCTCAACTCAATAAAGAAATGAAAAACCCGAAGTCGGGGCATCTCAGGTTGGTCAAACTCGAAGATAGCTATTCACAGACTCTAATACGGATAAATAACTCCCTAACACGAAACGAGAAAAGTCCCACTTTACCCCAACAATATAATTTGACCTCTGACCCCTAATAACTCGTACTGACCCGTAAGTCGTTCTTTGGGGGGAGCCGTGAACAAGGGCTAGGCACCCTCAGCGGTTGCGCCTACGGATTGGCTCTGACTCAGCTCCAGCCAACCAAAGTACCTTAATTTATTTAAAGGGAATTACCCTGGTCACTAGGACCTTTGAGGGACACGCTGCACGTCTTCTGAGGATTAAGGGCACAGGGAACTGCAGGATCACACGCTTCTCCGCACAGCACACACATTAGCACAGGAACAACAAACTCCGAAAGGTAGGGTGGCAAAGGAAGGCTACAAAAGAAGACGAAGAATGAAAGAATTTAAGGGGAGTTTCTCCATAAAAATAAAAGAAAAAGAACCGAATGGTGGCTTACCTAAGCCGTCAAGATTTTATACTTAACACTATGACTGGAACACTGGGAGGTACTCCTACTGCCCCAAGGAACTAATAATAATCATCTCTTTTAACCCAAGCTCTGGAAAATGCTTATTATTTTTTAATTTTTATAATTGTTATTATTATTCAATTAACCCTTTCCTGTAACAGTGAAGGCCGATATGAGCCATATACCTTTAAATGATGATACCATGTGAGTTTTGGGATTTTTGAGCAATTTGGCAACTCAAGTCAGTTTTTTTATCAAATGATTTGAACATGAAAGAGGATTAGATATTCTAAAAATATCCCAACTCAAATCAAACTAGAGTTCTTTAAAAAACAACCAGGAGTTCTGACCAGACTCTCGTGAGAGAAGCATAATCTTTCCCCCTGTCTGGTCTTTCCCCCTTTCCAACGATACTCAATATGACATGGTTCCCACATATACCATATGTAAGTGCCCCTGGACCCTGCAGGAAGTATCCTGCAGTAACCATATTAGATTGACTGTTCTCTACACGTCAAGACCTTTCCAACGATACTCCATATGATTTGGGTTTGAATTTGAAAACTTCATGACCTTTGACCCTAGACCCTGAAGAGAGTGACCTGCAGGGCCCATCTTCGAACTTCACCTCCGCTTTCTCACTAAGTGTTGATTTGTGAAGAAATATTTTGAAGAAGTTGACTCTGTCGAAAGTTATCGTGGCTACAGGCAGACAGACTGGCCGACGGTGTGGGACTTGTGTGCAAAAAGTATCTGCGATACTTAATAATAAAGCTGGACCCGGCGAATAAAACTATGAAATTTCCTACAAGGAAACAAAAAAAAAGATCAAAACTCCAATGGCGATGGCAAAATCAATGAAATATTGGTTAAATCCGCAGCGTTCACACAGGACTAACAGGAACTGACTTTGTCACCATGTCAGAAATTGACTCAGAGGAAGTTGTCATTTTCATGAATTTCATGTTGAGTTATTCGTAATTTTTAAGTCACATTAATGCAGTCCACAATCAAGTTACCTTTCAGTCACTGTTATTATGTGTTACATTTAAGTCACTGTTATTATGTGTTACATTTAAGTCACTGTTATTATGTGTTACATTTAACACTGTTATTATGTGTTACATTTAAGTCACTGTTACTATGTGTTTGATTTAAGTAATTGTTATTATGTGTTTGATTTAAGTCACTGTTATGATGTGTTACATTCAAGTCACCGTTGATTTTATTCACATTTAAGTCACTGATATTACTTGATGCATTTAAGTCACTGCTATTATTTGTTTCATTAAGTCACAGCTATTATCTGTTACATTTAAGTCACTGCTATCATGTTTCATTTACGTCACAGCTATTATGTGTTACATTTATGTCATTGTTATTATCTGGTGGATTTAAGCCACTGTTAATGTGATTTTAGGAATGAAAAGTAAAGAAATGAAAAGTAATGGAACTGAAAATGAAGAATGATAAGGACCAGAATGGAAAGTCAATAAGAACGGAAGGTAAGACGAACTGAGAGGTAAAGGAATGATAAGGAAAGGAATGCTAAGTATTAGAACTCTGGAGCAATTTTCTAATACTTTTTCGTAGTGGAATAGTATATTCAAGAAAAATTTGAATTGGTTAACGACTTAACTGTTAAGACTTGTATTAGTATTTTAAATTCGTAACATCAATGTTTTTACTAAGTACTACATTTTCACCATGGAACTGTATTACACACATTTTTACATTACAAGGCCTTTTGCTGCAAGTAGGAAACTTTATGCGCGTACAACTTATTCGAATTAATATTTCAAAAAGCGTGATGAAACGACACAAACACATAATCAGAGACAAGGAATTCCACTGTTGAATGGTGCTGAATACTTTTTGCATGAAGTTTCTTGTAATTTTAAGCAAGCTCAGAGTGTACGTGCAAAAATGGGATTTGCTTTTTGGAGTAGTGAATCGTATGATTTAAATTACTAAAATCAAACCTTCAGATAATTTCCCCGTGTAGTTTTAGCCCAGGTAATATTGGGCTTATAGGAGTACGTAAGGTGTCCGGCCGTCTGACCGTCTGTCCGTCTGTATGTG
>JAQGBV010001251.1:0-16935 GCA_034698685.1 Isotomurus pseudopalustris
GTAATCAAATATCAAATCGGAGAAACCACTACGAGACTAACCTCTTCTCTTTCTTTTCTCTCTCTCTCTCTCTCTCTACAATAATGTACAAAATCTTCCTCAATACAAGACAAATATTTTTACTGCTTTTCTTAACTTCTTCTCAAACATCTTGAAGCACACGTGCTAAGTCAACACACTTGAGATTCTAAGGAAATTATCACACACCAATACAATAATATATTATATTCCATCATGTCTTTACTTTGTTTAGATAACTCAACTCTAAAAAATAAATCTACACTTTGATCTAAACCAAATAAAACTTCCTTTGTAAATATTTCCATAAAAAGCGCAGCTACAGATCCAATCACATCATCAAAATAAACTTTCTCCACAGAAGAGAAAGTTGCATTTCACCGTTTTCACCGGAATCGTTGATTTACTCATCCTAAAATAAAATAGCTATGGACCTTCCATGTTATTTGTGTGTGCATGCTTCACTGTATTCTGTATTCTTCCTCGTTTCTCCACACAGGAGAAAATAATCTTTAAAAAAGCGTCTCATGTTTTACACAAGACCAATCAGAGGGAGAAGAAGAAGGACAGAAAGTAGAGAGAGAGAAGAGAAGAGGCAGACAAAACTGGATCAATTTACTCTATTACTTCATATCCCTTCTCTCGTTGTCTTTCTTAGCCTCAGGTAGTTTATCCTCTCTCATCTTCTTCCTGCATCTCTCTCAATATTGTTTGAGTTTGTTGGAACGAGTTAGTAAAATACGTGCTATGGACATACGAGAGTGTAGGACTGCCTAAGCAAACTCTCTGAACGTGACTCTTCTGTTCTTTCACTAAACTGTGATTAACTAGGTCGGTCTCTGTGAGAAGGATGAGATTCACCAAGTCTCCTTCTGATAATGAAATAGAGAAGCAATAGTCAATATAAACTAGTAGGGATAAGGGAGACACTGCTTCCTCCTCCAGAGTTCCGAGTGGATCAGTTCAAGAAACGAGATAAACTCTCTCCTAAGGACAAGTTGTAACCAAACATGTTTAAAGGAAGGCAAAGTAAGTCCGCACCACTGCCATTCCCACAAAGTAAGGGGGAAGGGAAAAAAGACTTTCACGGAAGAACCTTCATTATTGCAAAACCATCTTTGGTTTCCCAATTCACAGTTTATTATTCCTACCCAAAAACCCTCTCGTATGACTCTTATGGGTTGTCTAATAGATCTCATTTACAAACTTGGTAATCCTCTAATATCCCACCAATTTTCACCCGTCTCCATCACCATCTCCGTCTAACTATCTCGTCCCTACCTACTTTCACGCTTTCACCCCTCGTTCCTTTAATGGGACGCATATAACCAAACGAAAAACTGCTCGCAGGTCTCCTTGAGACTCAAGATGCAGTAGTGGGAGCTTCTTTTACATCTTGGCTGTTGTTCCTTACACAGTGTGTTTGCATGTATATGCATCCCTACGTATTAAATGAATAGGGAGGAGTTTATTTGTATCAATATCCTTGTATCAGACATATCACATTAACGGAAGGAACAGAAAGAACGAAAACTTCGTTTATCTCTCTCGCAAAATTAGTTTTTCTTTCGGCTGGGCTTAAAACTCCATTTGTTTAAAGATACACACGAAACCCAAGATAAAGTTAACTTTCCTGAGTATCTCTTTCATAGTAGAGTACACTATTTCGTCTCGTGGATTACACGGGAAGTGGATTAAGTCACACACCTCATCAAAACCTTTCGACGAGTTTCCCAAAAGCCTCTTAATTGTTCCTTCCTTCGTTTACCCTGAACTAGTTAGTGAAACAAGAAATCCCCGAAAACTTTTCCAGCAAGTAGGTAGGTACATACGCGGATTTCATAGTGTGCTTTATGCTTTCATTAATCGCTTCAGATGGTGAAAGTAACTCTCTCATTTACGATGAATAATTGCCACCACAGTTCTTTTCTTAAGTGTACATTGCTAATGACCACCACACACAAGTTATGATGAAAAATGGATGTGTTTCTTTAAATATTCAACGATTAAGTTTACTCAAAGAACACATTGTACTCATTAAGACAGCCTAAAGCATTGCACCGTAATTTGTAACTATTATCATGCAGGATTACCTGAAAAGAAGTTCATTAATTTTTGTTTTAAACTTCGGAACATAGCTAAATGATACATGCAATGCATAAATGTTACCTACATGTAACTACTTAATTTTTGGAACAAACGCGAATCTGACACATTTATAAATATATTTATAACGCAGATAACTTATAAGAGGAGACGAAATCAGCTAAATCAAAATTGTTCTTATTGACTTGAACCCGACTAGTTGACTAATCCTTTGCAAAATCAATATTATCTTTGAAGATTCTCGTAGTATTGTTCTTCCCACGTAGAAAGTACAAAGAACATTCTTAGACAATCTTCGTCTTGTGTCTTGTAAGAAAACACAAGACGTCTATGAAGAACCGTAATCCGGACAATTCAATGTGAACGGAATTTAATTATCTTTGAAGAGTGTTTACACACCAGAAAAATGCTCTCTTTGGCATCTCCAAAGCAAATCTGCAGAGAGGAACGGCCTCATCTTCTTCAGAGAAAGTCAAGAACTTCCTCCCCAGTCTTTTTACAACTCAATCACGACGTTAACAACTTCAGAACTGTCTCATCTCCCAAATAGAAATTACGCTCTAAGGTCTCTCACACCGTCACACCTTTCGTGATGTGGTCTACTTCAAATGAGATTTTTACGACCCACCTACGTCCTTTATACACTTCCTTCGTACGCTGACTATTACTCAATAATTCCCACACATAAATGAGAAATCGGCCCGAGAATTTAGCCCCACTGCTGACTGCATCATTCACAGCCACATGCACTCATTCGTCGTTAATCATTTAATGAAAAATTAAACATCCTGCATTAAAGAAAGTTTGGACTGGGAACAGAACGACTTTCACTTTTGTAATGAGAAGTATTCTGAGATGACTCGAGAGAAAGATTGGTGTTGTGTGCGTTTCCTTTTGTTTCTTTCTAAGATGTTGACTGAGGGTTGTATTTCATTAGTTTGCTCGTTGTTCCATGTGCTTTCCCTTCTTCTATGAAGTGACAGAGTTGCTGCTGCTGCTTCTGCTGGTACGAGTGCCTCTTCTCCACACTCTCTTCTTTGTTTATTCAGCCCAACAAAATGGACAAAATTGCTTTCCCTGCCTTGAATTCGTTTAGCCAAGAAGGGAAACTTTAAGAAAGTATGAGCAAGGGTGGGTTGACTAATGAGAAATAATTACTCTCTGTACAGACCAGCGACTTGGCTGACAGACAAGGAAACATTTATTTCCCATCATCCCACCAACACACACACACAATTAAGGAGTGCGTGTATATACAATATAGATACACTCTCTTTATATAATAATGTGTGTGTGTGTATGTGTGTGCATGTGTTTTTCTTTTCATCTATGTAACTCAATGAATGCACCCCACCAAGGGAAAGTCACCAGAGGGGAATGATTTACACCGGCTCATTTTATTCACTTCTTAATACAAAATTCTTTCCCAATTAAATACACTCCACTCTAGTCTAACTTTCTGTGTAGAAAATCAACAACTAATTGTACGACGTCTTTCAATCTCGTCATAACATTGTGCACAAGCACAACAAGGAAGCTTTCGCCAGCGTTTATTTTTTCATTGAATAAAAATGCAATATGAAATGCAGGATTGTATTTTCAAGTGGCAACATATAGATGAGTTTATATATAAATATAAATGCATTCTTATGAGCTATGCTGACCATTGTAAACTTTACAGTGTGTGGATATGAAGGAACTGGTGGAAGTAGAAGTCAGACAACTTGTGCATCAGTGAAAGCAGAGTTCCTTTCTTCATCTACACACACGAGATCAATCCAATTTTTTCAGGGTGACCGGACCGGACATTACATCACATCACTTCCCGAGATTTCCGTTTCTTTCATCCCCTCCGTGAAATTGGATAAGTGAAGGAAGGCAGCCTGGATTTACTCTGCAGGGATCTTTTGATCGAACAACATTCACAAGTGTTTCCTCATTGTACTTCTTCCTTGATCCGTTACATTGGTAGCCAACACAATCTCACACAATAAGCCACTGCTGCCTCTGATACATCATACTACCAGACTACCACCCTCTTCCAAAATTCATTGAATTTCTTGGGAAATCTCAAACACACACAATATATCGTGTATTGAACCAAATCTAATTAGCTTCAAACTACATACACGTAGGAGTGAAGGAGCCTAATATATAATTTGAGGCTTTTGTCACTCGATCCTTCCACACATAATGACATGGTGGTGGTTATGGTGGTGGTGGTGGGTCGTTGGGGTGAAAGCATGGAAAAATACCTTTTAAGTCTACCTGTGAAGACTGAAGACGTCCCGGAAGAGATCGCATTAGAGTTTAGCCAAGTTTACTCTCAAAGGAGTACGTCAAGGAGATTTCATTTCAGAAATGGAGATTGATATGGAAGATTTTTCTGAGGAACTTTTACTTTCCTCTTAGATATATCATTTCCAATGCTCCCCACAGTCCCCACCACCACCAACTTTACTTTTACGATCTACTCACTCCAACTTACGAAATGTGTGTTATTATAGAGAGGGACTAACTTACTTCCAATTCATGAGGAAAGGAAAACGGATCTCCCCACGTTCAAACCAACCTTCATACAAGGATACATTTCCTATATTTCCTTTGCTCCATTAGTCTTTGTGGCTTCGGTATATCTCCGTGAGAGAGATATGGAGGAAGGAGCAGCAGCAGCAGAGGGACTGGGTAAAAGCAGACAGAGAAATCTTGGAGAGGTAAACATCAGCGAGACCACATGGGCTTTCCTCCCACCCCTCAGGAGACTTATCTTTCTGAAGAAGGAAGAGACGAGGAGAGGAAGAGGGTGACTTTAACTTAAGGTGAGGGATTGTATGCGTGTCCATCCCTTCTGATGCGGAATATATCCTAATTTCATTGCTTTTCTATTGGGATTTGGTGACGGGTGACTCGCCCGAGAACTTACATCATCATCAAAACAAAATGTGAGTTTTCTCCCCGTTAGTTTCTTCATGTTAAACCAATCGCTCTTCTCTCACCCTCTCCGCTGTCCTTCTTCCTTTACCTTCCCCATTTTCTCATTAGTCCGCTCAGCTTCGTCATTCCCCAAGAATGCCAATTGATTTTGGACAACGGAATTACATCTGAATCAGAGTTATTTCTTTCATTTTGTGGACCTACAAAACTCTTACTTCTAACTCTTGGGTACTACCATTCGGATTCGGAATTCACGCATCTAGCTAAACGCAAAATATATTTCCATTCGATATAAAACTTACGTGGAATCCTCATCTTGAATATTCTTCTAAGAAGAATCCACAGAGAGAAAGAGCGAGAGTATATTATTGCAAAGTTCGATCCTTTGTAAAATACAGATTGATGTGGCCCTAGCGATTCGCAGGGTGATAAGTCATTCTTTGCATTATTATTATTGACACTCCCCGAGTCCTCCATTCTATCAATAAGTGTCTAAATCATTTATACCATTTCTTTGGCATTTATCATTCCGGAAAAAGAAGTGAGAGTGTACTCTCCTGTAGCATCAAAGCTATCTTCTCTATATACTCTCCCATCCAGGGAACTAGCTAAGTAGGAAGGCCCGAATCCAACGACGTGTAGGCACCCTCTTACAACATGACTAGTAATACATTAGGTTTGACTGCAAAGCTTTCAGCATTTAATGAAAGAACACAGAGAGATCTTTCGTCTTTCCTCAGTGCAGAATGGTATATAATAATAATGATGGGGAACTACTAACAATAAGAGAGAGCGTAGTACTACATATGCATGTATGCTTATACAAGTGTGTGGGTTTATTATTACATAAATTATCCTAGGAAGTTTGAGCAGACACATATCTTCCAATCCAAAAACTCCCATTGATTCTTTTATATTCCTCCTCTCCTCCTCCCTTTTCGGACTGACCCATGGGATCTCATTTACTCCAGATTTTGTGGTCCTGTGTTTCTCCGTTTATTCCAGCCTGGGCTTAAAAGTGAATCCTAAAGCCTTTTCAACTCTGGTCATTTTGATTAGAATTTAGTATATACAAGACAATCCTCAGGATTGAAATTCCTTGGAATTACGACTTGCACACACACACACACAAGCTGTGTTTGTAAATCTATTTGGATGGACAGAATATAAGAAGACGCAGATTTACACACACACATATTCTTTGGAGAAAGCACTAAAGGAGAAATAAATGTACAAGTTGTTGGCTACCAATAAGACTTAACAGAGGAGGAAGTGGCACACAAGTAACTTTAACTCGCTTGTCTTCTTTCTCTATCCCATCTGACCAAGATTGAAAATGATTCCTGATATCCTTTGGGAAACAGGCTGAACTTATAAATGACCATAAAACTTGGAGATGCCTTCTTTTTTACGACCTCTCATTATTTCTTCCTCATACATACATTTCGCCCAAGTCTTTCCCCTTCCATTTTATTCCCTCATTTGTCTTCCCACCATAATCTGACTTTAACTTTGCTCCTTTAATTTCCTCGCTCTCTCTCTCTCTCTGTGTGTGATCCTTTGCGAAAATAACGAGAGAAATGGAAAATATGTGGCAGAAGGTCAATTTAATTAGATGCGAGATTTTTTCATGCATCTCCTACTCTCGGTGTATTTCTCAACAGAAGCTATCATACATAAATGGATGACTATGAGGCTCATCCCTCACACAATAATTATATTGCAAAAGGGAAAGTAATAAAATGAGAAGGATGGGAGGACGCCCTTCCTTCACTCAGGACGATTTGTTTTCCAACATTTTTCTTAAAATTGACGATTCTTCGTACACAAGTAGTAAAGGGAAATTCGATTCAGCAACGCAGAAGTTTACAATTCCCCTAAATCTACTGGCGGACAGGAGAAAGTTCTTCCGAGTTCCTCTCAATCTTGTGGCTTTTTGGATGTAGGAGTACATTTAGTAAGAAGTCTCTTTGGATCCACGACATGACACATATGGTAAAGGGTGACTAGGATCATTTTGTCTTCCTTAACCCAACTCACTCTATCCTGTCTCGTGTCGCTCTTTTATCCACTCTCTGATCGGATGAACATTTACCGAGAAGGAAAAGGAATCGACTTGTGAAACGTGAGAGATGAGGTGACCAACAAAATTGGAATGTGAATGGGAAACCTGCCTCGACTTTCTCAGGTTCAAGTAGAAGTGAGTCATCTTACTTTTGTCTTAAGAACACTCGGAAGCATTTCTTTGTTTTTCTCTAACAAGCTTACATCTATAATTTTTGATCTCATACTTATATCAATTGTTTAGGAAATAATGACAAATTATTTTATCCATGCTTTTCATATCTATTCATCAAAAACATTTTAATATTCTAACAAATCTATTTCTTCCACCTAAACTTATTCATATTTGTAACTTAATTTTCTTCCCGTAATTCAGAAACGAAAATTACTACTATCAAGCCAAAAGTATCGCTCCGGCCACACTGAAAGTCAATTTATTTAAGTCAGACTCTTGTAGGACTAAACACAAATTATACATGTCAATAAATGAGCCATACACATGTTCACATATGTATTCAGAACAGGAAACAAACAAACTAATTTCCACTCAACTTTGCAAACCCGAAGGAGTGTTTTCTCCTCCAATTTCTCTAAACTCGCTAAATGACAGGAGAGAACAGCTTACTCATGTGATACTCATGAAATTGTTTCAGAGAACAACACGTCAAATTCTCAGTATGAAATTAACCTCCTCCCACTCAAACACATACTTCATCGAGTTAATCACACACTTCATTTGCTCTCTGTTACTTGCTTTCTACTTCACCTTATTGAATCCTTCCATTAACCTTAATCCTTCAGACAAATTGCTACACACTTTCTTCTATTTTCGGAATATTCCAAGAAACATTCGCTAATTGTTATGGATAGAAATCCATCAACAAACTGAAAGTTGAAACTGGTGTCAGATTAAAGTTTTCCATGTCGATGTTGATTGCCGAAAGTTTTCGTGTTCCTCTCAAAACCGACCCACACAAACCACATATCATGTCAACTTAATAAGTAGCCAACAGTGGTAGTTGAGTGAGACTATGCATGTTTCGAATAATTTCATAACCTAGCAGAGCTCCTTTCCACGAAGTCTACTGGCCGTTCATTCTATTCCCATGTAACACAAACTTTCACGAAATTCCAATTTTGGATTGATCATATATTGTAGCCTCAACGGATATTACATACATTGGGCCAAGGACTGTGGACTGTGTGGCTGCGACTGATGGGAGCCAAAGTTTCCGATATGAACTCACACGGTTATTATTTACGCTTTTCCCTTAGCATGTGTCACGGGTTTCTCAAAGTCAAGAAAACTCTAAATAAAAATATTCTAGGACGAAGCTGGACAAGAAAATCCGTGTGGAAAGCTGATCTAAGTTACAATAATTTCATTCCATTCTTTCTCCGAGTAATGACAACCCTGAGAAAGTCTCTGTGGAGCCAGACAAGTTCGTATGTACGTTGACGTTAATGTTCATACACACGTACGCTGTATGTTCTACGTATATACATTATTCGGCCATGGAATCATGCACACCAAAAGTCTTCTTGACACGAGCAAAAAGTTCACCACTCTAACCTACGTATGTGCAAAAGTCGGAGAAAGTATTATTACTATTTCAAATGTAATTCTAGAAACAAAAGACCTGCACATTAAGTTGTAAGTGTAACGGAAGGGTCGCGAATCACGAAGCTCCCGTAGTATCAAATGACTGACAATGAGAAACAAGACGGATAGGGTCACCAAAAAAGAAAAAGAAGTACGCACACGTTTTCTCCTTATGCCGTGACGAAGGAAGAAAGTTAAAGGAAAGTTATGAGGATACACTAAAGAAGAACACACACGGCCCGGACATGGAATGCTCATTAGACCAAACATAACAGATGGAATGCAGTCATGAGCCTTTTGATGTTCATATTTATTGCAAAAATGATATGAAATCCGGTTGCCATCAAAATCATCAGACATGACATTCTATTAGGGATTGACAAGGAAGTCCATACCATCCAAGCTCCCTTTCGTAAGGCTTCCCATCATCCCAACTACCAAAGACCAAAGAACAAAAAACAGAAGCCTTTTTATCAAAGACTTGGTTTGTGCATGATGATACATCTTTGTCTTCTTGTCATCAAACTGCTTTTCAAAGCTCAGGTAAGAAAAAATAACATCCCTCGCAATGTAATATGCATACAGGACACACGAGAGGATCTTTAGGACGTCAACCAAACAGCTTGACAACAATCTCCTCTCGTGTACATGTTGCAAACTTCAGACATTCATACGGTGTTCTTCCCGTATGAATGTCTGACTTTCTTCTTTCATTTTTTTCCTCTGAACATGAAATTCTATTAATTCCTCTGTATACACTCTACTTCGTACAATTTGTCTCTATATATTCGTCTGTTCTTCTACTCGTCCACACTCATGCTAAATGTCTGTGAAATTGGGAGAAAAAGACAGAGAAAACATGTACACATACGTTTCTTCCCACAAAAAGAGAAAAGAAATAGGGGAAATCTGATTGATCCGAGAGAGCTACCTTACACACAGTTGTTCCTTCCTATGATATCGATCACACACTAACAACTTCTCTAGAATACATTTTACATGTGAGATTCAGCATTCAGCAGTAAGCAGTCGTTTTGGTGGTGTGGGTCCTACAATTCCATTGCTTTGCGATAGCAACTCTTTCTTCTGTGTGTGGAGAGAGTGGATGCTACTTTTTATTGTAGAGCAGAATGGATATTGAAATGGATACGAAGAGAAGCACACAGAAAAGAAAGGAGTTTAAAGAAATAGGGAAATGTCCTTTTGCCTTTTGCACGCAGTAACAATGTAAGAAGCATTTTTCTTCTTTTCTTTTGATTCTTAGGTAGAAGAATAGCTTGCATATATGCCAAGTAATCGTCCCAGTCCTTCCTGTTTTGAGACCTTTACCCTACTTTGCTACTAAAGCACTGCCATCACGAGATTAATCCACAAGGATTTTCCAACAGATTTACAATGTTCCAATGTTATACAATAACAATACATAGTTGCATTAGTATACTCTGGTGGTTGTAGAATTATTGCTATTGCACACAAATACAAACCACAATACGAATGAGGAAACTCGAAAGGTCATTAAGGAACATTAGATGCCTTGTAATAAAATGATATAAGTTGGGAATCACGAATGATTGATTCACGTGCCTTAGTCTGTGTAATTTCATCCGTAATGTATTATTTACTCGGCTTGTTTTACAACCTTTCCTCTTCATTTACCATTTACCTTTCATCACAATACCTGTGCAATTTCGCGTAATAAAGTTACTGAATAAACTCCTGCTGAAGAGTACTCAACATCCCACACAAAGTCTAATCATCATCAGCCATAATGCTCACCGTGCACTTAAGCACTGCCAAAACACTTGCAGGTAAATGTTATGAGGAGCTAAGTAACTAAAAGTAGTTTTGAATATCAAGGATAAAAATCTCTTCAAGCTACCAAGTGCAGAATTTAACTCGAAATCCATTTCTGATTCAATTTTTATTACCTGTAATTTCGTTGTTTTATTCTGCGGTAGTTCCATACGTAAACCTCCCGACTAGTGTATCAAATGTCACGGAAGTTGAAGGCAATAAAGGAAATCGGTCCAACTGGCCAGAACTTTTCTTTTTGCCTTTTGCCTTCCTCTCCTGTCTGATTTTTTGCTGTAAGGCACACACCGTCCCTACTAAAGGTTTCTTTTATTTTACACTGATAATTTGAAATCCATACTAATCAAAACGAGTGATTTTTCAAAGTCTCCTTATTACCAAGCCATTTGGTATTTGGAACAAACATTGTGTGCCAAAAGTAGACAGGATTTGTTACTC
Source organism: Isotomurus pseudopalustris (assembly GCA_034698685.1). Lineage (NCBI taxonomy): Eukaryota > Metazoa > Arthropoda > Collembola > Entomobryomorpha > Isotomidae > Isotomurus > Isotomurus pseudopalustris. The sequence continues at coordinate 10,976 of JAQGBV010001251.1, forward strand.
AATAAATCAAAAGTACATTAATTTACTCTCTGATAAGTCAATTTCCCCACCCATATGTAAGTTTTATGACTCTCCTAAACCAAATTATTATAGCTTTTTAAAATACTCGATTAATGAATGGCAGTAGAGAGAGTACCGCAGAGCGCTTAGACTCTCCATTCGTAAGATGACTTTTAATTCCTCCGCAAATGACTCCTGCAAAGCTTTTCCATCATAAGCCCCTATTATTCTCCTCCTCATGCTATAAAAATAAGTTACACATTATCAATCTGTAAGGTAATTTGGTCGGTGAAAGTACAAACTAATCTCAACGAGCTCGTGAGTCTCTTCTTCCTTCAAGAAAGCCGAAAGTAATGTTTATGGGAAATGCTAATTGCACTATGAAAATAAATCCACCATGATGACTTTCTATTTAAACCCACATAACTCAAACACCGGGGGAAGTAGTTTCACTATAAGTTCCTTCTCTACTCAAAACCCAACGTGTTTGCCAACTCAGTCAGTTTGTGCGATCGTATCGGACATCTCGGGGGTCTAAGTTCTCTGTAGTTATTATATGACCCAATATGACCACCATAAACCAACGATAGCGAATATGGAGAACTTCCACACAAAGTAATCATCGTCTTTCAAACCATTTTTCATCTTGTTTGAACTTTATCATAGGCAGATTCGAAAGGTCATGGCATTTTATACGAGCTCAGATTACGTACGTGAACCATAAAGACTCCTTAGATTAATCAAAATAGTCTCTCACTATTTGGTTTCATCCCAAAACTATTTCCCTAAGCACCTCAACTTATCGAAACTGTTATCATTGCCCCTTTTACTTTTCACAAGCACTCTTGATCCTTCAGCACCTCTCAACTGCACAATAAAGTATCCTCTTCTCATAAATCTAAGCCTATCATCAGACACAAATAGGTTACACAAGCATATTAAGATCAAAGATGATTTTGACGAACTCCCTGAACTTTCACAAGAAGACTTTTGATGTCACCACGTGACTATTATCGCATAGCTCTGATGATTAGGTGTGTGTGTGTGTGTGTGTGCAAAGCTGCAAGTCAGTAGAGAAATCAGCTTTCACCTTCAGCCTAAAACTACAACCCATCTACAGCCTAACTTCTTCTTTTACCCGAAGTAAATCCCATCTAACATTGCAGCATACACAAGACAAGTCTGTGTGTAGTAAGCTTTCCTTTGTTCACCTTTATTGGTCTTGTCATACACCACACACACAAGCTGTGTGTGAGAGTTGAGCCTGAGTCTCCTCTACTCGTACATCGTAAGGTATTATTTACTCGGGTTATTAGCCATTGTTCCATCAGTTCCTAACAACACTTGATAGATATAATATTTATAGCCCATTCCCAAGAAATCAAGAAAGTTACAGGGTAAACATTGACTCATTTCGACACACACACACACACAACCCACGGGATAAAAAAAGCCTCTTTCAAACCCATAAAGTCAGGTTGGCAACCGAAACCCCGACGCTCCGACAGTCTCCACACACACACACACAGAGAGAGTTCTGACTATAAAGCAATAAAGCCAATTCTAAGGACAAAACCACACGCAACCGACGGACAAAGCACATCATGTACTCTTTCTTTATTTTTCACTCCAATTGTAAATGAAATGATCGTGATTTCAATAAACACGAAACTTTGTTTGAATAGTGAATGAGCAGCAGCAGCAGCAGCAGCAGTGTGTATCAAAACTGTTTGAACTCCCTTCAAACATGCATTTTCAAATTCCTTTATGTCCTCACGAATAATGCATTGTTAAACAATTGCTAATTGATTTTCTCCTCTTGCATCCTAGCTGCTCCTTTCACTAAAAAGCACATGTTCGGTTTCATTCACTCATTAATCACATCATACCGTCTCAGTCAGTGCGTTATAAACACAATCGTAACAAATTTTGTTACTCTAAATCCCTGCAATATTAAGCGCGTTAAGTTTATTTATAAAAGAGATGAGGTTGATACACATTACGGTGGAATATTTGCCCCATCCCATTTACCGTTAGGGTGCTTAAGTATTTGTAAGCCATATAAATAGAGTGAAGCCGTAGATATACACACACACATACACAGAGTCAGTAATAAGTGGCAGGGAAAGCAAATGTTTATTCGTAACTGACATTATTGTCACCTCTCTCTGCCTATCTGCTATGCTTGGTGGCTTCTTCACTCAACTACGTGGAGAATCTCCATTCATCCAGTCGATGTAAATGGAACCTCAGGTTGTAAATATTTCTCCCTACAAACTGCAAACGTGCCCACACCACCAGCACCTTCAGGAGTAATCCACCATTCTACCAGATCTACTTGATACACACACACACACAGAACTATCCACCTACCTCCTTTAAAGTAGTTCCACCGATAAATAAGGCACACACGGGGAGGGAGAAAACCGGATTAGCTTCACAATCTTGAACATTGAAGTTTACTGGTTGATGGTTTCCAGGATTGGCATGGCTTGACTTGTTTCCCTTTCTCCTTTTTACAATAGTTTTTTAGGGTTTAGTTAAGGAGATATAAAAACTTGTCCTCTTCCTTACTTAACATTCACTGCAGCAGAAGAAGAAAGCACCAAACAACACTCCCACGAATCCACTATCAACCGAGAAAACTCCTTAGGAAACACACACCAAGACCAACAAAGCCACGGAATCAGATGAAACCTCGTCGTTCTTTCATATGTGACATCTTTTTGTGCAAAACTTGGCAATACAAGTTTGAATGTAGTCATCATGTCATACGAGGGAATGTTTCCTTACCCACCATGTAAAACACCCACTTTAGGGTGTTTTCGCAAAACCCAAAGTTACTTTAGGTCGAGTGGAATTGCATTACTCATTCTGAGGGATAAAACAAAAGGCTCTGTGTAATGTGATGCTACACACTATACACATTCCTATGTTGTTGTTAAGTGTGTATCTTTCCTTGTGTATGCATCTTCTATCGTCATGTCTTGCTTTCTACTATCCTTCAACACACAATATTATTAAACCCACAACCCAAAGACAACGGGGAGAGAGTTGTGGTTAAATCTTTGTCACTCACAAGAAACACAAATTGGATCCTTTTTATAACCCAATCTTGTTCCGATGGTGAGAAAAATATAACTATTTTGGGTATCTTTCTCCTCAGCCTATCCAATTTGTAAGTCTCTAGGGTTAAACGCTCCTTCACTTCTCACACTCCCGGGTTCAGATGGATATATGAACGATTCATTACTTTTCATGGGGACGTACTTTACGACACCAAACATTGTGCGTGTACTTATATACACGGAAAGAAATGAAGAGACAAAAGTTCTAACACACTGTGGCCTATGCTTTTTGGATTCTGATTAGGTGTAAAAAATTACATTGCCTTTGAGATAATAGAACTTTTGACTTTCTCCGGAATTACGGACGATAGAAGGGAAGGATAGGGAATAGTTGAGTACTGTCATATTAATATATAAGCCACACACTCTTCGTTGCAGGAAAGGAGAGACAACCTGTGTGTGTGTGTGTGCTTTACTGTTGAAGCATTGATTCAACATAAGATTGAGAGAAGGAACAAGTTAATTTAGCGAATTATGTAGAAATGGTGATAGTGTGGTGAAAGCTAATGATGGAGGTGATTGTGGGAGACTCGGCTGGGTCGTTGCGGTGACTTGACTTGACTTGGTGTGGAAGAATTCTAGTAGAAGTAGCAGTTGTAGTGGCGATGATGGTACACGGTGATCGTTGCAGTTATACGCGGAGCAGTAGTAATGAGAGGAAGGATCGGAATGCTTAAATAGGCAGCTCCGAGTATTGAGACTTGTGAAATAATATAAAATAGGATGTGTCTGGAGTCTTAAGTAATTCGATGTGTATGCAAATGAGATTTCTCACAGGACAAGACGACTCTCCTCTGAACTAAAATGCTCCCTTACACTGAAATATCTTTACAACCATCTTTATATATATCGCGACTTTACACGCGTCTCCTCTGCTTCACTGCCTCACTCTTGCGATTTCACTCAAATACTCTACTTCCACCAACATACATTATTTGATTGCTTAAGTCAACTCTTCCTTAAGTCTCTCGTGGCGCTCTCAGGACGACTTAATTAACCCTTTGGACAAAGTATGATGTTGTGTGTCACTAAAACTGGTGGAAGAATTCAGTCATGTTCTCTCGAACGAATCTTAATACACGGATGGAAGCAACAGAGAACTACTCTCTCTCGCTCTCAATTCTAAAAGAAAATTGCCGACATTACTTCCTGAATCTTGTATGCCAACTTGACGCAGTGAATCGTGATTCTCCACTCTAATTGAGTTTTCTCACCCTTTTCAAAGAGTTAACGATTTCTCCATTTAGTTTCAAATTAAAAAGATGAGTGCCATTTCCTACAGCTTACGCTGGTTCAACATCCATTCACAATTTTTACTTCCAAAAATACATGCGAATCGCATGGAACGTTTCACATATACATCTGCTGTGTCCAATGCACCTTTATTTAAATAACCTCACGCATCAGATGCACTGATGCCCTGATGCTGCTGTATTCAGTAATCCTATTAGAGTGAATCTAATCAAGTCCGTTTCAGGTATTCAATTTTTCTTGCTTTCTTCCACTCACCGAGCTTCTATTCGTATACGTGCACAGTACACTTCATTTTTACAAATGTATTCCAGTATTTGTGTTCTTACAACAAACGACTCTTTACAAATATTGATTTTATCAAGTAAGTAATGCAATATTCAACCTTGCATACAATTTCTCAACCTTCCACCACTTCCCACTTCCACACACAGATGATTTTTTTTCTTCTCAGGGTGAAATCTCGTGAGCCACAAAGCCCGATTTAGTCTTAGCAGTTACCAGTTACCACAAAACTGAACCTTGGTCACACGAAAGAATTTCCCAATTTACCAAAAGCAACCCTCCCTTCCCGTAACAAAGGTATAGTAATGGGCACAGTAAAGAATTTATTTGAGAAAGCTTTTTGTTGTATCGAGGGTGTAAACTGTGAGTAAATACTCTTCTCTTAAGGGAGTTAGTAGTTCTTAATAGAAAAGGGGAAGGAAGTGAGATCCACTGGAGTGCATGAGATGCAAGATGGCTCAAACGTGCTCTCTTTCCTTTTCTCACAGAAAAACTTGGTCATGAAACTGCATAGCATGTTCTTAACTATTTCTATGCACTTTAGCACTACACATCCTTCTTCTTCTCACTCGCACATCAAATCCCAAACATTCCTCTCTCATTCAATCGTGACAAAGCAATTGCAATGAATTGAAACACTTTCACCAAAGTTATCCCCAATTTTACAATTACCAACCGAGAAGGAAAGTGCGTACGCGAGTATTTGTAAAAAGTTGATGTGAAAGAGAGACTAGGGATTTTAATGTTTGTCCGTGAAATGAATCGGATCAAAACTCAAGGGGGAACGCAATAAAGCCTTTTAAATGCATAAGCCACAGTGTGGTTTAGTCAAAAGACTTGTGTGTGTATCTCTTTCAAACACAATGTGACAGGGAAGCATTAACTGAGATTTTTTCAAAGTGTTATTCATTCGTATAACTTTCTGGGAGAGAAAAGGGTGAGGGAAAACTTTCCACATGACTTTTCCTCTTTTGCAGAACAACTCCTCGGGATGTCGGGAATCAGGGACGAAGGGGTTGAACCTGTAAAGTCAGATACACCACACACACACTCTCATTGCTTTCCTTGTCTTCTTCTGCAAGAAGATTAAGATGCACACTGTGAAGAAGGGGATTCCCTCCCAACGTCCCAACTTCTAACTGCAGTCTCAGTCACTTTTACGCATATTTTTCACCCGGCTTACCCATTACGAGGGTTTTAGTCCATTCACTTCATCTCATGATTTATTCCAACAAGGGAATCATCTTATTAGCCTATCTCTTATTTCATCATTATGAATTTCAATTAGAACCTTTT
>JAQGBV010001252.1:0-16932 GCA_034698685.1 Isotomurus pseudopalustris
TTGCAAAACTATATGAAAGTACGAGACATCGAAAGGCTGAGATTTATGGGAATGGAACGCTATTGATACATGTGGTGATGTTACATCTTTCACTGCCTCGATGAATGCCAAGAAATGCTTTATTTGTTTATCTTTCAATTTAGGATGTATATATTTTTGTGGAAAAATCCGCTTTTTAGGCTTTTTGCTAGTTTACGCTTCGGATGATCTATTCGTGAACACCAACTGTACTGTAGTTTGAGCCAGTTTGAGGGTTTGTGTCGTTACTTTCGATACCATCAGTTGTCTTTCTTCTGTGTTCTATGGGCAGCATAGTCACTTCGAAATCAATTATGGAGGACTTTCTTCACCTGAGAGATAAATTACAAAGGCGTGTCAAGCTGGAAACTGTAAGGTTGAATATATATTTACGGCACGGAATTTCATGGATCAAATCTACTTCTGACGGTTTTGTTTGAAGTACTTCCACATATTTGGAATGGCAGTTCTGACAGTAGTGGGATTTACGATTGCATTGGACCTGTGGAAGAAAAACTTGATTGAACGTAAACATGAAAGTTTACAATTTATATTATGATTTTTATTTTTTGTGCTGAATCTTTCTAGGAACGCTTGTTATAACGGTAGCGTACTTGTACTTCCTGATATTTTCCAGCAGCTTTCTTTACTTGAAGCATCAGTCTTTGAAAAGAGTGAGTAAATTAATATCCATGATTCATGATAAAAATCGCATTTTACCTAAACTGAAATATTCATAATTGCATAGGTGGAAGCGAATAAGCTGAAGATTTGGATTCAATGTGAGGTCTTGGATATAATTGCAATTACAGCTTTCATCGGAATAGGAACTCCCAAGTTACTCCCTCCTCCTTTTGACTTCTGGACTGGAACTCTTCTCCTGATGTTCGTTTATTGGCTTCCATTGATTTCATACAAAATCTCTCAAATTTCGAGAGTCGACAGCTTCCTCGCTTTCGTGGAAATGTTTTCATGTTCGAATGTAGTCGGACAATCAACAGTGAATAAACAAACTTAAGTGTGCAAGATTGTACAATTATCTGATTTATTTGAGGTTAAAATTAACATTTTTGTCTATTGTTAAAAAGGAATGTCATCTGTACTACTACGTAGGCATCACTCTCCTTTTGTACTTTTAACAGATGGGATTTTTTAGCTTTTATTTGTAGGTATAATAAAATTGTACAAAACTTCAAAACACAACCTTCTTTTTAAATGTACACAGAATGCATTTGAATAAACTACACTTGATTCCTTTGTTACTTCAAGTTTTATTCTCACATCCGGACTGCAAAGTCATTAGAAATTGGAATGATCATTCGCGCACTCACAATAGGAGTCGCACGTACGTGTACCTTATAAAAAGTCGACTACAGCTTCAGTCAACAAGTGCTCGTGGAGACAAAATTTTCATACGATGGCAGCTTGTGAGGATACGAAAAGCTCGTGGGAAGGCAAGGAAGGTTCATCTTGCCGGGATTGTGCCAGGATCTGTGAAAGCAAGGTAGAAAACTCAAAAACAATACGTGAGCAAACACCTAAACCCTCTCAAGCACTAATTAGTTTTCTGTTGTTGTTTTCAGCTTAATGAACAAGCAGAGCAGAAACATTCCTCAGGATGTACAGTAGTCTCAGTCTCAGCAAATGAAGATGGGACGTACAATTATCCTCCAGAAAAAGTTGAGAAGCGACGATTATCCTTAGACTTTTTCTTTGGCCGAAGGTCGTCTCATGGTAAACTGAAGATCAACCGCGAGAAGCGTGGAAGCACTGTATCTACTACTGAAACTTCCGCAGAAGAAAATGTGATGCCTTCTTCTCATGAACGAAGAAGAAGTTCCACTCGCATGGAAGGAAATTCTGACCTTGTCGCATGGTGTTTCATTTAATTTACTTGACTTTTCATCAGAATTTCTCACATAATATTAAGAGAAGAGCAAAGTTACTGAGGTTCATATCTGGTCCACTAAAACAGTCTCTTCTTACATATAAATAGATATTCAATACTGCTGTATCACCAAGACATACTATTTATATGAATACTGCGAAGTTAATATTAAATATTTACCTGTCATAAATGTAGGTATTAATACTATTCTCCGGATTATATGCGGTACACGAACAAGAACTTCACTCTCTCACACACACCTGAGCCTTAACCAATGAAAGTGATTCCAGATTACTAAAAGTAAACAACTCGAATGTCAGTTGAAAGTCATTTAATGCACAGAGGTGCCTGTAAACACCCAGACTATTAAAAAACTGGTACGCGACATAATAGTAATCATATTGCCTCTCTAGAATCAGCAACCAAAAATTAACATTAATTTCACGCAGTGTGATGAAACAATGGTTTCCCAGTGTTGATTGTACTTCACTTCTCGTTGAAGGGTTCAAGTATCATGATTATTCGTTTTTGCAAAAATAAATGAATATAGAATTCTGTTCTACATTCCGAAGCATTAGCTACGGCATAAAAAGAAACTAAAACACGTTTGAAAATTGAGAAGTTAGTCGATCAAAGACCGAATCAAAAATTAGTGCGAGGACGAAAAGGCGAGTTGAGTTCCTTTTACAGGTCATGCAGTTTGTTTAATACAACTGTTAGAAGCACCCGTCTCAACTTTTCATCCAGTTAGCTAACTGCTTCTTCCCTAAATTAATTGCCACTTATTCGCATCACTTGTTAACAGAGCCTGATTTTCCTTTCCGTGTTGCATAAGAGATAATATATGTTTTGCTGTGAAGGGAGAGTTCATGACTTGATGGATTCTTACGGACGCCTCGATCTGTTTGCCAAGGATGGAAATTCTCGCTCAATTCACAATTACGGCATGAATAACAAATTAAACTTAAACTATACATTGAACGATAATTTCATCATCCTGTTATTCAGCACATTATACACCAACTGCTAATGTATTTTCGCCAATGAAAAGCAGAGCTGACAGACAGAATAAATACACCTTTCAAGTACTCATGAATAAGTTCACATTCTATACTAACTCATCATTACTCAAAGTGTAAAAAAAAAATATAATCTGCGTCTTTCCAGTTTACACAATTAATGCACAGATTGCAAACTCATATTTGCGAATAATAGTTGAAACCATGAAGAGGATATTTCTGATTATTTCTCGCATTACAAGATGCAGACACAACTACACACTACTGAACTCGGGAGGATTGAATGAAACCCAACCTGCATCAAAATAATAAAGTAGCATTCTGCTGGATCGATGAGAATAGGAACAGGAGACCATGTATGTGAGAATTAGAAGTACTTACGTGATGAAAAGCACAGACTTGCGAATCCCGATCCCGACTCATATGCACACAACATGTACGATTCGCAACAAGCACCCTACCTACGTGCATTCTATTAGCAAGCTTGTGAGAATACCGTAGATAGATGATCATGGTTTGTTGTGATAATATGCAATGCTCTCCGACGCTAAAAACTATATACGAGAGACAGATTGACAAGGAATTCAAGTCGTAATTCCCTTGCTGCCTTTAGTGGTATATAATGAGAGCTCCGTATTTACTACCCTCAGTCCGGTAGTATCTCGTAAACTAATCTAATACAGCTTATTAGATACAAGCAATCAACTTTCTTTTATGTGTTTTGCTCCATTCCACTTCTCTAATTGTCACCATTCCACTCAGGCGTAGCCTAAGCAGAGGTTGTTTATTATTGCAATTGCTCAGGACTTGCTACAGTTGTTGTTCTTACTTCGTTCAAGGCTGGAATTTGGTTGTATTTGAGATTGCATAGACGCATAAATTTTATTCTGCTTCAGTTGAACACGGGAACTAGAAAATCCGTTCTACATTTTTATCAAACTTCTTTCTAAACAAGCAAAATGGGTTCCACACTTGCCTTGTGGGCTTATCACAGGAGATTAAGCTTGGACACTCAGCGGATAAAAAACCAGGTATGTCGGCCAAATCATTCTCAAGCGTGCCTTAATTTTTTACCAATTAAACACAGTTGAGCCTTACGATTGTCGTATGCATTTTAGGACGTTAATAGACGTGAATCCTTGACACCTCCAGGAGTCTCACAATACTCCAGACGCACAACAGGACGAACAGAAAGCGAGTCCTCCGCAGTAAGTCAGCCTCCTCCACCACGCGACCGCAAAGTGTCGTGGAAAACGGAAGACAGTTCTGACGAAGATGAGGATGAAGATGAACAGGAACAAAACCTCCAACCAAAACCCGAAACATCCGCCCCGAAAAGGAGATTTTCCTTGGACTTCCTTTTCGCTAGGAATAAGAAGAACAAGCTGAAAGTTGGACGTAAGCGATCCCAGAGCGTCGCTGTTGGACATGAAGACGAACAGGCAGAAATCAAAGATCACAAGTACCCTGGCATTCACAATGCTGATTTTGCTGCGCTCTATTTCTTTTAGAGTTCCGGGAACTTTCTCTCATTAATTAATTATATTATTTGTTGTTGTTTTGTTTCATATTACTAATTATCTATTCGGGGAAATCGTTAATGCGCAATGTTTAGATTAGAATTAAGCAATTCTCTGAATGTATATATATATCGTTGTTGTTAATAATTAACTAACTATACACAATGAATGAAAGCCAATAAGATGGCATTTCGTGGCTGACAGTAATTCAAAGTGCTTTATCGTCGATCGTGATTCGCAATTGCATATTGCGTCAATGCCGTGTTTAGTGTTTCATTTCACACACACGATACACATTTTGGGGATTCTTGAGATTGTCAGAGATAAACTTTTCATTTACACACATCTGAATGATTGATCGAGGATATTTAATATTTATAAATATTATCGCTCGCTTGTGGCCTATCAGTATCAGTATTCAAACAAGTGTAAGTTACTGTGTAATAAATGGAACCAGCTGGATATATAATAATGTAATCCCCACTGAATAACGTTCTTTGCTGCATAAGCACTATATCCTGATACTATATCCTGACTAAATTTTTGTTTGCACTAAATTTTTATTTCCATTTTAGAACGGATGTTAGAAACCGGTGATAATTAAATTTAGCACCTAAGGTCTAACTCCTCCTTCGCAGTTGACTAATTGAATGAAATTGCAGTTGTTAATGCTAGGATCGAAAACTAAGCCAGGAGCACATTGGAGAAGTACAGATGCACCGCAAGCGCAAAGAGTGTACATGGAACAGTCCAGAGGGAACGGATGGAAAGATACTTCGTTGTCTCTGCACTCCCCAGGAGTTCCAGTGGTTGTCGGTCCTGGATTCCCAGTGGTTGTTGGTCCTGGATTTCCAGTGGTTGTTGTCGGAGCCAAGGTAGTTGTAGTCACATCAGGTTCATCGTAGCAATTAGGAGCTCCATCGCTGAAATCCAAATTACAAGATGCAGTCACAAGGAAATTAAATTAAGTGTCGTGCAATGACGTACATTTGGTTATGACTTACCAGAATGCGACACGGGAGATCATGTTGTTTATAGCTTTCATTTGTGCACCGCTCTTTGTGACTAGATAATCATAAAAACGATGAAGTAATCACCGAACCATTAAACCTTAGCGAAAGATGGAAGTAGAAATATCATACCGAAATTCTTGTTCAAGTAACCCCACTACAATTTAGAAATATCATCATTCAAACTGTCGTATCGTCGAGTGAGTTCTCTATTCTATTTTTAGCCTTTATGTGTATCGTGTCTTACCCAGTCCCAGCAGCCTGTGAATTTAGGGGCACGAGAATTGAGTTATTATTTTGTTATCTTCACATCGCAGTTGACAGTTAGTGCTATTTTATGTACACTCACCGTTAGGATTTCCAGCCAGTATGCTAGTAGCAGCCTGAGGAAAAATGACAATGATATCGTTAACTTCAGCCACCTGAAGGTAGCCAGTTTTCGTGGCGTAAATGTCCCCAACGGTACCTCTAAATATGGCGATCAAGGAACGAGTTTTGATTACAACTTAAGTTTGATAATAATTGGTGCATGGCATTTAATAGTGGGTCATTTAATCAAACCTGTATTGCTGGCATCCATGCAACGAGATATGGAACAGACACTTCTTGGTTTTATCTGCACATCTTGTGGGAACGTAGACAAATCCTTGGCCATCCATGCTGGACACCGCGTTTCCCCCGAATTCTCCTTGCTCATACGTCTTTAATTGTGCCAGGGTTTCTGATCCCGTAGGTTTGGTAAGAGTTCCATTGTACAAATGATTCAAAGTTTCGAAAGCTCCGTGGTAGTTGCAGTTGTTGATGTATTGAGTGGTCGCAGAGCTTGAGCCACAAGCAGCTCCGTAAAAATCAGTAGGCTTGAGAAAAAGACAACTTTGAAACCTTATTCTTGTTCTTGGAGATAATGATGCTTGCTGATTTTAGTGGAATGACACTCACAAATCCATGGACAGCTGCAATACCGTATTCTGTTTTAATGTTAGCTCCGAAGTGAGTGTAGACCTCTTCTGTCTTGTGTCCGTTCACTGTACAAAGGCATAACTCAAAGTTGACATATTCGACGCTGTTTCATTCGGGGTCATCTACTTTGGGCTTCGACTTCAATAGCGTACCTGGATTCACAGTCGTATCCCTTGTTCCATGAAAAATGTACACCTTATCTCCGCTCAAATTGCTGGTGCTATCAACATCCGATGAGCTTGCCAATGCGTTGATTCTATTAATCAATTTCTGCACGTCAATAGTTGTTGGGCTGTACATGCATAAATTGGCACTTGTAAGCCCTCCTTCAGCGCACGCAAACGGAACTGCAGGGACAGAGTTTTTATACAAAGCAGAACGGTAAAATATTTATAATTATTGCCCCACATACTTCCAGCCAAAATTCCTGATCCACTAATTATGCTTGAAAAGGCTACATGCAGCTGCATTGCCATTGCTCCACCTGCAAAAATTAGTATTTTTTGTAGTTACGTCTTGAAATCAGTTACTTGATGCGTATTCCGCAAGAACGCGTTTTGACTGAGTAGAGCATCTTTTTAATACCAGAAGAAAGTCCGGATACGGTGATGCTGTCTGGGTCCACATTGTAGCTTTCTTAATTGGCAATTAAACATGAATAAATTAATCAATTATAATGAACCTTTGTGACCTACTGCGAAGTGAGAGTTAGTTTTACCTAGTGCAACTCCTTGGGCCCCTGCCCATAATGCAGCCACGAGAAACAAAGAAACTATGAAAAACAGAGCATATAAAAAGAAGTGAATACCGCATCGAAGAATAATCTAGTAACAATTTTGATTTACGGCTAAGCATTCTGGTGTCCATATGAAAAAATTGGTCTTGGCAGAGAGTTAGTACTGGCGAAGGGAATAGCCTTATCCAGACTCGAACAGCAAAACCAAAGTGGGAGTAGGTGTCATTAAAAAAAATTATTTTGTTGATAAACTCGTGATCGTGATAGAATTGCTTTTAATTCAAGTGGCCAAAATTAGATTCCAATCTCATTCAAGCTGATAAAAGGAATGCCGATTGTTCAAATGATATGAGAATCATTGTCCCACCATTTATCGAACATTTTTGTAACAAGTTTTTATTGTGTCGTCAGTTATCGAAATACAAAATCATAATCATAAGTGAACAATATATCAATCAAAACCGTAGGATGGGCATGCCACACATCACGCATTTTACTTTAAACCACACACAGCCGACACAGCCTCACTACTTATCTTTTAAGCAACATTGTAGAATCTGAAAAAATACAATCTCAGTCAGACTAAGAAAAATGTCTGGTGTCATGTGATACTGTAAACTATGACTTGTTACTCAATTTAATCCAGAAAATTTTCCCTAACCTGGTTGATGCGAGAGTTTGGTTGTCCAACCGTAAAATAATAAGCAGTCATATTCAATTATCCTTATTCCTGCGATACTATATCCTGATGCCTGATGTCCTGATAACCCTCGAAGGCGTAGAATGAACAAGCAGGCAAAGTCGTAACAAGATAAATTAGTTTATTTCTGCCGACCAATCCAACACGTACCAAATACCAAAACATGTGACACAAGATCAACATCCTATTTCCAACATTACTCATACTAACACCAACATTACTCATACAACGCAACATGAAAGTACTTATTGGTAAGATGTTTAAAAAATGTGAAACCTGAAGAAAACATGCAGTATCATATAGTACACCTTCATGCTGCAGTAAATGACTGGTGAAGAAACAGGATAAGGCAAAGAGCTACGCATGCTTTATTTTCAAAACATCGACCGACAAAACGAGAAACTTCGTATTTAACATGAAACGGAAATGCTTCTTACGCGGAAAGCAATGTATGAAAAGTAGATATACGACAAATCTGATTTAAAACTGTAGTGCTTACTCATTGTCAGTAGACGTAGTGTAAGTATTTTTCATTAATAACGAGTCCTCCAAGCAAAAAGTCACGTATATTTACAAGTAGGAACACTACTTACATGAATAATTAGCAAGTTGAATAGCACCTTACCACAGATACACAACAACTCATGAATATTCTACATCCATAATTTGTTCCTAATCTGAATACCTGAATTCCGCACTAATCATCAAAATCACAGGCTCAGGGTTTTGTAGCCTGACTTGTCTGACCATCATTATTTCGCTTTTTAAAAGGACTCCTTAGTGTATGCAGCCTCACACCAGCGCAAGCGAACAGGAGAAATACAGAAATAATGGTGAAAAGTACAAAAATCACTGTCAAAGGGGTTAGAACACTGTTCTTCAGCCTAAGGACGTGCTCAGAGCTCCTACCGATCCGAGCGATAGAAACCCACCAAATGATAAAGCACAGTGAATTTTCAACGTAAAACCAAATTTGGACTGCAATATTTTTAGATTGGTATCCCATATCTAAAATAGTAGATCTCCACCCGTAATTGATTGACTCGTAACATCCACTTGGAATCTCTTCTTTCATGTACCAGTACTTCAGAGCTCTAGCTATGTAGTAGAACAGCATGCGGAACCCGATTTCGCACAGAAAGAACATCGCAATGTAGTAGCCCAAACGATCTGCTTCTGATTGACCTGCTGGACCTGCGGCGTGACCCCCAGAAGCAACAGGTGCTGCAGATGAAGAGACTGGAGTTCGTTTGGTAGTAGTAGGGGTATCAGTGATCATGGTTCTCTCCATGCTTCCATCATTTAAAACATAATACTTGACAGCAGCTTTAAGGGACGCCATCGCAGCAATCCGCGACCCTGAAGCAAACAAGGTTACGATTGTGATTCAATTAAAAATCAACCTGTTCACAAAGTATCTGCGTAGGATTTACCGATGGAGAAAAGTGCATGTAGAAATAGAATGCATTTTTGCCAAAACTTTAGTTTAGGCATCTTCCAGTCATCAGGTAGGTAACTGTGGAATAGCCGGTAGTAGTTTGATATGAATGCGTACATATTGGCTTCACTGAGGTTAATTACAGAAACCACCACTACTGCTATTTCCAAATAGTCTGCAAAGTTGAAGGACATTAATTGTATCAGTTGTTAGCAGTTAAGTATAAATTGTGTAACAGTAAACTTACTGTCAAGAGTTAAGGCTCCACCGGCTCCACCAACCGTAGTAAGAAAAACTGTAAGTTGTACCAACGCTTCAGGAGCACAACCGAAGAAGCTCTCGGCTTGACGCATTTTAATCGACGAAGCTTCAAATCTGTGATAATCTGCCCCTTGTTTTGATATTCCCGATGAGAGTAGGAGAATTTTTATCGACCTGCAGTGACGACGGATGTCAAAGTTTGAACATAACATGACACTTTGAGTCTTGAGAGTTTCAACACTTACGAGAAGATTGGTCCGAGCACAGGAATCTGGAAAATATCTTTAGCACATCTTGTAGTACCAGATCGCTCAAATATAATTCTCTCTTCTTTGCTGTAGTGCAGAATGGAGAAGGCATATGTAATACTGTCTCATTTTTGTTGCAAATCCTTTTCGATTTTAATAGTGATGTCGTGTATTTTTTTGAACACTACTTTTTGACTTACTTAGACAGGAAGTATGTGACTCCAACGAAGTTCAAAACAATTGGTGCTAACATAGCTATCGCTATAATACCTGAATGCAAAAAGGACATGATTGAAGACTTTGAAAATTAAAACAATTAAATGGAAGTGTTTCGATCGTGGTTATTCCATTAGTCAATAAATTCGGTAACAAGTCAAATTTTAACCAGTCGTTCATAAGTATTTAAATGTCAAAATTCGAGTAATTCGAGTTGTACTTTAATAAACACCTAAGCCAGTTTTCCGGTCCTCCCAATTGGTGAATTTGTCCCTCGTGTATTATAACCATATTTGTAATTTTTTACCATTAGAATGGGAGAAGTGACTTGCTGACAGGTAAAGGACGAGCGAAATTTCGATGACTCCCAAAATCAAGCTGAGGAGATCGGTGACTACGTTGTAGCACCGATTTCCATGATCATGGTGTTCCGCATGATCCATGGTTTTGTCTTGTGAACTTGGCACATTCTTTTCCAGCAATGGAATTGCTGATGGATTCATTTTGGTTGCAAAATGAATAACAGAAAACCACGAAATACGGAATGGAGGTTCTCTGAGACTTGGAAGGCGATGATGGTATTATTAATACTTTTCAAGGAATATGGAACTTCCTTAGTCATTTTTGAGTCAGTGAGTAAGCAGAGCAATTAAACGAATTAATTTAATAATTATATTAGCCAGTATTTCTCCTGCAAGACCACAAGGAAGTTGTTACAATAAATATCGATGCTATATCTAGTTATTCAACCACACTGAACACAGCACAAGCAGTTTAATATAAAACATTCCCGGATGCTCACTAAACCTTATTAAAACTTAATCTAAAGACTTCACGAATAAGTTTGTAACAATCCAATGCGTTAGGAAATTATGTGTGATACTCAATGCAATAATATTAAATCCAATATTTAAAGGCGATGCTGGTTACACACTTGCTAACTTGCTTTTGTTTTGTACGGTATGAGCTAAATAACACCAGACAACAGCTTGCGGTTCAAGAATTCCAGGCGAAAAAAATAAGCTGGCTTATCTGTCTGAATGTTGTGTGAAAACTGTCCCTAATTTCTTGTATCATTAAAATCATAATCAAACAAAATGGAACTGGTTGGAACCAATATAAAAACAATTGATTTATTCAGAACTAATTCTTCGGTCGGAAGTTAATTTATTTCTTCAAGTTTTTGTCCTTTATAAAAGACTCAATTTTGGAATTTTTTATTCATATCTCTTTAAAATCGGAATGCAAAATACAAATAATTTACTATCAGTTTTTTAAAGAGTGCTCTCTAGTCTCTCTAGCCTCCCCAGCTGTAGCGACCACCGCCGTGATTGCTGTTGTAGCCGTAATAATTATTTCTGACTCCGCCATATCCTCCATATCCGTTCCTTCCACCATGACTTCCGCCATATCCTCCGTATCCGTGCCTTCTGCCATGACTTCCACCATATCCTCCGTATCCGTGCCTTCTGCCATGACTTCCACCGTGCCCATGCCTTCCTCCGTGGTACCTTCCTCCACGATGAGGGTTAGCTTCCGCGACGTAAATGCTGGCGATGACGATGACAAGCACACAAATCACTGCCTGCAAGTTACCAAAATTGTTCAATTGTCGTGAGTTTCAAAACTCATAAATAGCAATATCCGTTATTGGCTCATTCGATTTGTATAATAAATTCCCCAACCCCAATATCTTATACACATGCAATGCAACTTTTTGCTATAATAAAAGTATTTAAATTACCACTTTGGCCCAGAAATTCATCTTTGAAATTGGAAGCGTAGGCACTCAATTAATTTTCGAGTAAGGCAGATTTCTTCACTTTCCTTGAACAATTTCTTTTGACATCGCTTTTATACTTTTCTAAATCAGTGGACAGTCTAAAAAATATCAACAAGGTTCTGTGGTCAGAAAATAGGAATATTTTTTGGATTTTTATTTTTCTGGCTTAAACACATCGTGTATGGAAATTATTTTGCACCCAAGTTTGCTTTCAAGCCACAAAGTGATTTTTTCACGTTTTGTCACAATTAGTCAAGTTTTCCGTGTTTTCTTCTCACGAGAGAATCCAATTGATTAGACCATAATGTAATGCTTAATGATGCAATGTTAGTAAATATATAATAAAATGTTTACTCATGAACCGCAACAAAGACTTAAGGAAATCAATAAAATACATTAGACGGAAAACCCATTTAAGGAAGTGAGTGGTAGAATTCGTATCCGCAAAAATTCCTAAAACGTAATCCATTCCGCCTCAAAGTCGAGTATTCCAGTGGTTTTAAATTACTCATACTGGTTTTGCAAATAAATCACTAAATCAGCATCACCCAAACTGTCACAGACTTCGTTCAACCTCCATGAGAAGTTGACATGCACGCAGTTTCTCAAAAACGAAAATGCGAATAAATGAATGTTCACATTGTAAGTGGAAAGAAAATGTAGAATCTTATATGACATTTATTTTCCAACAGCTACGGCAGATGACGAGCTACCAGCATTAGCATTTCCACGGCCTATAACATTTGCAGAACTAGCCGAATTACTGGTGGCCACTGCACTTCCTCCAGGTTGGCTCCCACTAACGGCTGATGAAGATGAAGAGGAAGACGCGGATGCACTTCCACCTCGACGAGGAGACGAGAATCCGACGGGGGTTAAGTTGGCTTCTGGCTGTGGCTGGACAAGTACGACCTGAGGCTGGACAATTACATGATCTTCTGGAATGGGCGGAAGAGACTTATCTGCCCCAGCAGAAACGGCTGCTGAAGAATCTGAGGACGCTGAGGCGTCAGCAGGAATAACCGACCTGCCGTAAGCTGAATTTGCGAAGGCAGCAAGCACCACTACGATAACCTAGAAGATAATTTTACAATGTCTCAATCTCAATGCAGTTTCAGAATTTATTGAAAGCATAATATGAACACTCGTTTTGACTTACAATGACAGGCTTCATTTTGGACTTCTAAGGAATCAGTGATACCCGTGATGGCAGAAAGACTAGGAGACAACTTGTGTTCAACTGGGATTCAACAGACTGCACAAGCTTAAATATTTATATTCTACATCCAAACCCAGGTATAATTTGGCCTGTGATATCATTCTGCCAAGAACTCAAGATTATGAATGCTAATTTAAGTAATTAGTAGTAATTACTAAGTTTTAAATTACTTTTAAGAATGTGGGATGGAAAGGAAACTAATAACGCAAGCTGACCTTCCTTGAAAAATGTTAAAATTACATTCTCGTGTGTTTTATTCATTTTGGTTCTTCCAAGAAGTCCTTTGACATTAATTTTCGATTGTCCGTTGCAGTCAAGTTTATTTCGCAGGGCAACGTTTGACATGACTTCTACTACATTACATTTTGATAAACGCGTCTTGCAACAGTTGCAAGTGGTGAGCAATTTATTTGCATACAAATAACACGCTATATATGACCATTTATTTCCAGACTTCCTACCTTACGTACGTCATGGACAAAATGAATTTTGTGTGATGCTCGAGGTGAGGCTGTAGAATAAACTTATAGAGATTAGATTATTATGCTAGAGTAATGTATTTTTTTCCTGGCATGCAAAAAGGTTCTAAGAAGGTGATAATTGCTTATGAAGGTGACTAGACATCAGCAAATGATGCAAATTGTTTAGGTAGCCGAAATATTCTTTATTAATGTTCTTTTTCGTATTAAATAATGTTGAAATTCTGGAAGTATTAATGCGTCTTAAAGAAGACGCCACGAGTAGTTGAAACTCATGATCACTGGAAATGTCTTCCGAGCACGAATAGTAATAAAGCGCTGACCACGGAGACTCCTGGTAAAGTTGTCGTTCCCTAATTGCATAATGAGATCAATAACAAGGAATTATATTTGTTTGACAAGATAAATTCGTAATTTACCAAGTTAGAGTTAGACGGGTCTTTAGGTTTCACTGAATCTGAACTCTTAAGGTTAAGTTTAGCATGTAGTACGCTGCTGTGGTGCTGCAGTCCTTTAAAATAGCAAATTATACGCATTTATATTGAGACACTCTGTTGTACTCTGAGAACTTCCTTAACTCCCTTATAATAATAAACACAAATTCGAACCTCCTGATGATGTGGGTCCAGTTGCTACAATTATATACGATTCGCTCACTTTCAGAGTTAGAGCATCAGAGACTTCAATAACTTCAGGAAGAGTAAAAGAGCATGTGAGTTTTCCATTTGCCGCAGCAAAGGATTTTGAGATTGGAGATCCAGTTTTCCAGTTCTGGAAATTCAAAATCAAATATGTTAAATTCATTTTTTCCGGAATTGTTTCTTTTGCAATGTTCAGATGATATGTTTTTCAGTTTATCTTAAAAGCCAACTAACCTTAGGTACAGATGCTTCGTGCGATCCAGCACTACCAGGATTCTCGTACAGATTCACTCCACCTGAAGTACATGCTACAACTGCATCCCCACCCTAACAATTAGTAGATAGTCAAAGAGACTGGGTAAGGCCATGTAATGAGTTTTCAAATCCAATATTAACAATTCCCACTTACCATCATTCCATCTTTAGATATTCCAACAGCAACATACGTATTGGAACTATCAGCTCCCAGAGTCACCTGCGCGTTGAATACATACTGACCATCACCAGTTTTCTCCACTGTCACTGCAGGAGAGCAGAAAGCATCGGAGCAACTGGAAGGAACAACTTGACAAGAGGTTTTTCCGCTACATCCAAATGAATCAACCTAATTGAAAATACAAGTCCTGTAACCGATATGTATGCGATATTAATTTTCAAAAATCTTACTCCGATTGTTCCACTGCTGAAGGTGAGTACACCAAGGAGCAAAAGAGCACAGTTTATTTGTGCCTTGGCCATGACTGAATTAATGCGAGTTATAAAGGAATCGTAAAATTACAGTTGTCTGTGGGTTCGATTTTAATTTTGCTTCAAGAGTAACTTATTCCTAGGAAGGCAGCTAAATCGGGAATGAACACGAAGATCAATTCCTCCACAAAAGCTTAGCAGCAGAACCTAGATAGTAGGAGGAGATAAGCCTAAAGATCTGAAATACAGTGATAATTTAAGGTTGAAGTCGTTGAAGAAATGTGACACTAGTTTAGACTGTGAGTAGTTTTGTTCCGCTAGATAAGACATGCAAACAAGGTCCTACGCTAAACCTTGTAGTTTAATCTACATTATATATACTCTGCACTTCTCTGCACTATTATTATGCTTAGTAGTCGTTCTTTACCTTCATGCACGTGAATTTTTATGGAAAAATTATACAAATTTTATTGCTCTGAAACAAGCTATGTACAAACATAATACCGTAAATGTAGATTTGCTTCATATAGGTTAGTTATACGCACACACTGCTTCAGGAAAAAACAAATTGACATTTAGTTTGACTCAACTCACAAAATTGAACAAGAAGTACGGAGACAATTTCTATAAAGAGCACATGAAAGCAATGTTCTCTAAGTTTGAATGTTAATCCCACAGAGATAGGCAATGAAGATTTCTAAGAGTGCACCCACAAAGATTACGAAAAGAGGATCTGTCTTAAGAATGTGCGCACTTGCATCGCCTTCTTCACCTGGTTCACCTCCCTCTGGTTGTGGTAACTCCTAGATCATTGATTGAAAGCTGGATTAAACGGCTCCTAATCTGCACCTTCTGATTTTGATGTTACAGAAAATTTTCCGTAAGTTGCATGAATTATAGAAAAGTACCTTCTCCTTTGCTGTTGATTCTGGAGTATCTGGAAACTCTTCAGGCTCATCTTTAGAAACATATTTCCAAAGAGATTCTTTATCAGAAGACTTTATTGTTTTCACACCGCTGACTAAAAACAAAGCATTTAAATCGAACTTTAGATTCTGTGTGAGCACCAGTTTTTTTATAATAATGACATTTAAAACAAATTAGGTATTTTTTTGTGTTTTCACTGGAATCATTCACAGCTACTCCTCCATTTAAAAGAAAGACGTAAATTGGAGTTTGGTGCAGATGGTAAAATGTTTCGCTTATTTTGAATGATTTTGCGAGTTCGTATTTACATTCAGGTTCATATTGTCGTGGTTTGTGTCCGATGATTTCCTTAAAAAGAAAAGTTACCATAAATTATAAAATTACACCATAACGTCGGCTAAAACGCGTCCTTACATCCCCAGGGTTCAATGTCCCCGACTGGTCTAATTTAGCTGATTTCATTTCTTTACCGTCTATGCAATACAACGCTGGAATTGGATTAACTCCAATCTAATTAAATTGACACAGGAATAAAAAAAAGAGTGAACTATTACGAAAGTCATTTAAATTGTATTTGTTAGTTGAGGTGTACTTGCGGATTCTTAGAGAAAGCAACTCCAACCAAAGAATCTTTTTCACTAGAAAGTGACCACACCTGGACCTGAAAATTCTCCGTAGTGTATTGAACCATCAAGGCTCCTGTAGAAGACCCGCCGTCTGAACTGTCAGAAAGACAGAACTCTTTATCGCTTGAAACTGTGCAGGCTCCATCTCCTTCGTACCAAGCCTGTGGGGATTATCGATTAACTGAGTGAACTCGTAATTTCATAGAAAAGCAATTACACTGTAGATTCATCAAGTAGATAAATAACTAAATACCTTCACATCCGATGGTATATGAAGAAGCAGGAGGAAAAACGCGCCGTGTAATGTGTATTTGCATTCAGTTCCAGTGAAAAGCTTCATGTTATTCCTAGTCCTTTGACGAAATTCTTCTTTCAAATTACAACAAACTATCAATCCTCTTTGTTGAAACACTAGCAATAATCGGTTTCCAAAGATTTCCTTTGGAGTTCCTATGAGTTTCACACTCAAAGTCCATAAATGTACGGTATTTCGTAGACAATGTTTTAGCCAAGGAAATAACTCCAGAAAGAGGGTTAAATACAATAATAATAATAA
>JAQGBV010001253.1:0-16921 GCA_034698685.1 Isotomurus pseudopalustris
CCCTTGAATTACAAACTACATTCCGGAGATTTACTTAATTTCTTTGTCTGCTTTCTTATTTTGAAATATTTGAACTTCTACAGGTGCATTTCTTATTCCTTATGCAATTTGTTTGATAACGGGTGGAATTCCAGTATTTTTCATGGAAGTAGCATTAGGTCAGTTTACATCGGAGGGTGGAATATCTGTGTGGCCCAAGATCTCTCCAGTCTTCAAAGGTCCGCAATTTGAATGACTTTTAAGTTGAAAATCAAGCGTCTGATAATGTCGATTTCAAATTAATGCTGGAATTCAGGAATTGGATATGCTACTACAATCATTTGCTTTCTACTGAATGTCTATTACATCGTCATTTTGGCATGGGCGGTGCATTTCTTCTTCTCTTCGTTCACATCCGAGCTGCCGTGGGCTAAATGTGGTCATGAATGGAACACTGCCCGTTGTTTTGATGTTGATTCTAACATAACACAAGAGGGAGGAACACAAGACGCTGCAGTTGAATACTGGGAGTAATTTTCAATTTCAATCAATGACAAGATTCACACGGAGTCTAATGAGAGAACTAAAGATAAATGAATGAAATGTTGTAGAAATCGAGTACTAGGAATAAGCAAAGGAATCGATGAAGTAGGCTCAATCCGGTGGGAATTAGCAGGAACACTTCTTTTTTCTTGGATTTTGGTTTACTTCTGCATCTGGAAGGGAGTAAAGTCAAGTGGAAAAGTGGTATACTTCACTGGTAACTACATACATTCAATATATCTGCAACCTTTTCTTAATCACGAAATATTTGTCCGTAGCTACTTTTCCTTATGTCATGATGACAATACTTTTCATCCGAGGAATAACCTTACCCGGTGCGTGGACTGGAATTCAGTATTACCTTACTCCGGATTTCTCCGTTTTAACCAAAGGACAGGTATACTCAATTTAAGAAAGTTTTTCATGTCCCTGGAAAAGACAATCAATCAGTGATTAATCTAATCAATCTAAATTGTTGGAAGGTGTGGATTGATGCTGGGACGCAGATTTTCTTTTCTTATGCCATCGCATTGGGTTGCATGACTGCACTTGGTTCCTACAACAAGTTCAACCACAATTTCATCAAAGACTGCACATTCGTGGCTGCTGTGAATTCAGGAACAAGTTTGTATGCAGGATTCGTCGTTTTCTCCGTGTTGGGATTTATGGCAGAGCAGCAAGGAGTTCCGGTTTCGGAAGTTGCTGAAAGTGGTTTGTTGATTTGCTTATAAAATGCTCTACATGACTCGTATGACTGATGACTAAGAATGTATGAAACCGATCCTCCATGACTAATGACATTTTCTTAATGACAGGCCCAGGATTGGTTTTCATCGCGTATCCCAAGGCCCTAGCACAAATGCCACTAGCTCCTGTTTGGTCCGTCATGTTCTTCTTCATGATAATTCTGCTCGGTCTGGGGTCTCAATTTGTCGGGGTGGAAGGTTTTGTCACTGCAGTTGTCGACGTGGTTCCTCACATTCTTCGGGTCGGCAAACGAAGGGAAGTCTTCATTGCTGTTGTCTCATTTGTATCTTTCCTCATTGGATTGTCGATGGTGACAAATGTAGGGGCCACATGTTTTGTACGTAACTGATTTAATATATAAGAATCTACTCAAATTTCACTTTCAGGGAGGAATGTATGTATTCCAAATTTTCGACTACTACTCTGCAAGTGGGATGACTCTACTCTGGGTTTGTTTTTGCGAATGCATAGCTGTTGCATGGTGCTATGGAGTAGGAAGATTCGCCAATGATATCAAAACTATGGTTGGGTTCTTGCCTAATTTATGGCTTCCTATCTGTTGGTCCTACTTGACTCCTTTCATCACGATGGTATGAAAATCGAAGCTTGGAAATAGTCCATTTTAGGAATTCACGAGTTCGTATTTCTGAATTCCAGGCTATTCTGCTCTACTCAATTTTCAAATATGAGCCTTTGACTTACAATAAGAAATACCAGTATCCCGTTTGGGCTCAACTATTTGGATGGTTACTGGCTTTGTCGTCGATGTTAATGATTCCAATCCACTTCATGTATTTTCAGATTAGAGCAAAGATCGGGGTGAGCCTACAAAGATCATATTGCGTTGGCTCATATTAACACATAATTATTAATTTTTTACAAGAATGCTAACAATTAATTACAGGGTTATAATGAAGAACCTCATGAGGAGTCAGAAATGATGGATCTTCGAAACAAAGAAGCACAACAGAATGGGGCTCCTCTATCTCAACCTGAAGTATTTCCTGTGTAGCCCTCTTCTGCACGCATCAGCAGCCTCGCGATTTATCGCATCTCGAATAAAATCAAACACATTTTGCGAATATACCTATGCGTTGTTAAATATGAATAAATTAATGTATTGAAAAAGCTTCTGCGAGATATCACAACCAGTGAAATCAAAACTAAATCACTAGACCATTAATCCCGGACGAGTTTTTGCAATGATTTCTATCAAACCTGTTACATAATCCTCACAAGACTCCAGTTTTCAACCATACAAAAACTGGCACAATATTAACTTTGTATTGCGGGTAATAGTAATGCCGTTAATACAAGTAACCCAAATGTTCAAGCATTACACGTCAATCAAATTATATCTTGTGTGGATCAGAATGGCATCGTATAATTTTTAATTAAGATATAAATTACTAGTTGGACTAAGCAAACCTCTGGAGCTATAAAATCCCGGTTGCATGGGTAATCCAGAAACAGTACTTTTGTCTTCACTCATCAGCAACCAACATGCAGAAGCTAATTATATTTTTGAGCTGTCTTGTGGGAGTTGTAATAGCTCAGGGTTCTGGCTCTATGGAGCTACCCGATAGGGTGAGTTTCGATTTTACCATCTCAATTTGTGCGACTGTCTGCACAAAATGCAACAATTTATCGACCCATTAATTAAATTAATTTGACTGGTGCTTAATTTCCAGAGCAAATGGACTCCCTTTCAATGTCGGGCTGGAATTTTAGGTCCTAACGATGACAGAATGAAAGACATCCTTAAGTGTGAACCTGGGGTACTGAATATTTTGTAATATCTTTGACTCCAGAAAGAATGAGTTATTTTTTGTTTCAGTGTCACTTTTTCTGCCACGCCAAAGCTTTAGGACTTGTAAGTTCCATTACTTTCTAAGTCCACCAATTAATGCATTAAAGCTTAATCAATATTTCTGCGTACAGTTGAATCCTGATGGGCTCCCTAGCGAAGAAACATACGATAATTGGGTGCAAGCAGTTTTGCCTGATAATCACAAGGAGTTTGCTCAATCTTGGTTTAAAAACTGCTACAGGAGATACGGTAATTTTATAGAAATACATGAAGCGAAATATTTACAAAAATCAAACAAAAATATTTCTTAACAAAGGGAAAGCAATCGACCTTAAAGATAAAGAGTGTGTAATGGCTGATGCCTTCGCTGATTGCACCTGGACTGTTCAGTCACATTTGGTAAATCACATTTTATATTTTATTATCAAATCTGCAACTCTAATTTCCTAAATTTGACCTTCCAGGATTGCCCTAAAGATCAGAAGGCAGCATTGGCTTCGTTTGAAAGCTACGAGACTTGGGCGAAATGAATTGGTCAGTTCTGGCGGATTTCGATCTCGCAGTAAAATCTTGTTTCACAGACTGCGAAAAAGCATTCTCAGCTTATTTTCAGCACTAAAATTGTTCGTACTCGCAGTATTTTTAGAAGATTAATAAAGGCTACATTTTCGAGACTACATTAAAATTAAATTGACTTCAATCGGAATTTCTGGTTTTCAGGAACAGACCGAGTAAGGAGAGTGCACGAAATCCCACGAGTAACGCAAAGAGAAGCCCAATAGACAAATCAAAATTATTCTGGAAAACCATTAATAAAAAATTGCACTTTTAATTGCACCTATCTTATTGTATCATTTGCATGCAATTCAATTGTGCAGTTTCAGTCACCTCCTCAAAACTGAGATTTTTCAGCACAATTTGTCCATTGGGAATGCAAACTGTGTTGTTGTTAGTACACTCGATTTCATCTACTCCCTTCCACTGATTTATCGAGAACGCTTCATTTCCGTGTAGAAACCACGATAGGTACTTAAGCCAAACGAAGTAAACAGGAATCGAACTGCGGATTGAAAATGGTTTGTAAATTAACATCAGAGAAATAGTTGATAAGATTATCGTGTGCTTACTCCTTATTCAATAATGAGCCACCAAAGAACAGTAGTGGCATCATAAATACGGGAACTAATCCAATCGTCATTTCCAACGAAGATGAAATAGTAGAAACCATATATCCTGTCGTGAGAGCGATCGATAGAAACTTATCTCCACATTTCACAATAATCATATGAATCTATTCGAACCTAAAGAGGATCCAACATTCGCAATCAAAATAGCGATACCGAGAGAAATAAAAAATCGCTCTGGATCCGAGTTCAATCCGACCATCCAATAACCAATAGAGAAATACACCGCAGGCAAAATAATGTATATTGGAAGCTCTGCAACTGTCTTGGCGAAGTAGTAAACTTCAGTTCTGTACGTCCCATTGTAATGTTCGCGTATGAAGACGGGAAGCTCGTCCCAAAATACCTACGACAGGTAAATGTAAAATCAGAAATGTAATATCAGGTTCACAGATCACACCAACAGATTATAGGTTAAGATTGTGTCTATTTAAGTTACATTTGCCACTGGAAAGACACTCGAGAATGTTAAGTTCGCGATGACTATGAAAATAAATCCGCTTATATTTTGCACGCCTTCCTGATTCAGATCTTGGTCGAAGTAAAGCAACCCAATCACCAGAGCCAGAAACTTAATTTAAAATGATTTGAGTTTGAAAATTTTGTCGTTATCAAATAGCTCTGCTTAAACTGTCTTTTACTTACGACCATTTGAACCAAACGAACTTTAAAAACTAATGGGTCATTCATAACGGTCTTCCATGATCTCCAAAGACAAGCTCGAAATTGTGTTATCCAAGAAGCTTTATACGGAGACGATTTCAAAGTCTTGAAGCGCTGTTTCACTAGTTCGGAATCTCCCTTGTCAATGTTGCTGATGGCTGTCTGGAATAATTCATTACAAGTAAACTACATAGTAACACTAGTAAGTACAGTGTGAGGATTAGTGAGAACAATAGGTTCAAGTCTTACTTGGATGTCCTGAGAGAACTCACACCTCTCGAACGCATCACAAACTTGCTTACTTCGAGCAATACAAGCTTCTTCGTTTCCAGGTCGAATGGCTAAAGTAAATATAAAATGATCTGCAGGGTTGTAATTCACAGGAGTAGGAAATCCAATGCTAAAAATATTATACCAAAGGTTTAATTCACTCTGCTCAAACTCAATAGCATTATGATTATCATTATTACTTGTCGAAGAAGGACAAGGCGTCTTCGCAATCTCCGAAAAAGGCTGTTCTTCCTTCTGACATGAGAAGAACACGATCAAACAAAGCGTAGACTTCTGACGCGGGCTGGTGAATGGTGCATACGATAGTTTTTCCACCGGTCGCTAATGTTTTCAGTGATTTTAAGATTGATTGGGCCATGAAGGAATCCAGTCCTGTGGTTACTTCATCGCAAAACAGGATTAGAGGATCTGTCAGAAGCTTCGATCCCCCCCAAATTTTCAGATGTTAAGACGAGGAAAAACACAAGTTATATTCGTTTTGAATCAGTTTTCAAAGCTGAATCACCTCAGAAGCAATTGACAAGCGCTTTTGCTGTCCCCCCGACAAGCACTTCAACCTTCCAGGTATTCCTATCATTGTATCAGCGCATTTCATCAGTCCCATCTGATTGAACCACATTAATAATCAGAAGCAACTATATAATTCATAAAATTATGTAAAATATGTGCAGGTGCTTTTAATATGCTACTTATTGTTTTAGTGTTTTTACTTCTTCAATAACTTTTTCAACTATTTTCAGTCGCTGTTTCAAAGAAATACTTTGATCCATCCGGAGTGTCGCTTGAAATTGTAAATGTTCTCTTGGAGTGAGAGTTCCAATGAATACCTTATGAATGAGACAAAAATTTTCAAAATCTGCTTGTATATTCTACATTAGAAGCAACAATTAAAACAAAAGTTACATCCGTTTGTTGAATGTAAGCAGAAATCGACGCAAGAATATTTTTATCAACTGGGAATCCATTGGCTGCGACATTCCCTGTAATTTTCAGCTTTCCTCTGTTTCTGCAAGTCAACACATTCAACAGAGTTGTCTTCCCTGCTCCACTTGCTCCCATGATTGCCATCAACTCTCCAGGCCTTGCAACTCCAGACACTACATGTGACATGAATTAGATACGTCTGGGAGGATAAGAAGGTTCAATTATTGAAAAAGATATGTTTATAAAATTGCTACCATTCTTAACAATGTGCTTTATCTCTTCTGTTGTACCTCGACAACAACTTCCGCGTGAACTTAAACGCGTAGCTGAGTTGGATTCATTGCCAGCGTGTACGTTAATATCAGTCCACGTGTATGTCATTCCACGATTATCTTTGCAGTCGAAACTTGATGAGCTTCTAGGGTCATTTTTTGAGGTGGGAGAGTTCTGAAGCTTATGGAATTAAAAAATGGCTGGTTGAAGCAAAAACTCGTATAAAATAATAATATTCTAATTGTCTGAGAATATCTTGCCTGTTCTGTCTCATTATTGAGGTCCATGTTCTCACGTTAGTCTGTTCAAATATCAATTAGTCTTAGGTGTTCGTTTTGAGTGCTCTAATTGAGGATTTTCAAATTACAAGGGATCTTAAGTGAAATTACAAATTTTTACAGTAAATTGGATCACGAAATACAAAATTTGCACTAAAATTACATACACATAGCTGCTTACTTACCGAGTGTGCAATAGGTTCTGGCTCATAAAGATAAGGATAAGATTATTAATTTTGGCCTCGCCCGAGCAAAATGATTTTGATGTTGACTGTATTGAGATAACAATATTAATCGATCCGAAATGGCTTTCATTTTCATACGCGTACGTTTTTGTCATTATCATTAGTTTCTTGGGACTGATAGAAATTCTCTTTTATCTAGAAGATCTGCTAACACTCTTTGGTGACTCTGAATGCAAGCGTCACGCAAGGTGACATAAAGCTATTCATCCTTATTCCTTGGTTAGCAAGTTTTATTTGTAGAAAAATATTTCCCAGAAACCTTCTATAATCATCATTCGTCTATGAAAATAATGAAATTATAACAATAACTATTTTATTCGTTCTGACTGTCTGAGGAAAATTTGCAGAGCTTGTTTGCTCATTGTCACTATCCCAAGGAAAGCATGCGAAATATTGCGAACGCTCACTAAATGGAATTCAATTATGCAGAAGTCGCACGCGTATTTTCGTAGTTAATTCCTTTAGTTAGCTTTCAATTGATATGGCATAAGATGCAATTTCTGTCATGCAATATTATTCGCATATAATTAGCTAATAGAATAATATTTTTTTTCCTTTTCAGCGTAAGTGGTACCGATTCATTATTCCATGAACTTCCCAGTGAATAGGACACCACAGGGAGTCTATATTTTCAGTTCGTATTGAAGAAAGGTGTTCGTTTATCACTTCACAATGATGTCCAGGAAAGACTGTTCCGAATGTCCAGAACTACCAGAAATTATTGTGAAACCAACCGTTCCTAAATCGAGGTGAGATAAAATTCAGTTCTACAGCTTTAGAACGACTATTCCGAATTCACATCGACGTGAAAACATTTTGTGCTTGTCTTCAGGCAGTCCTTGTTGAAATGGAATGGATGGGGTTACAAAGACTCTGGCTTTGAATGGAATTCTGAGACTGAGGATGTTTCATTTACCGGAGGTCGCTACATGGGACCAGGGCCTGTTAGGCTTCCCTATTTTGTTAACTTTTTCTTGGACAGGCTCGCTATCGAAATTGAGACAGCTAAGAAATGGCTTCAGGAAGATCGCATAAAGGATCCTTCGGAAAGTTCCGAGTACATTTTGCCAGCAACTCTTTTAACAGGCTCTACATTCACAAGTGTGACTTCTCGGTTGGATGCAGAAGGAATTTCGTGGTCTACGAATGGAATGGACAGGTTGTTTCGATCCCACGGACATTCCTCGGAGGAGATTTACAACTTAAAAAACGGAAAATGGGGAAGGATTCCAGATGTTGTGATTTGGGTCAGCAAAACAGGGAATGCGCAGTCCGTCGTAAGTTTGGCAAAAGAGTTTAACTTGATGATAATTCCTTTCGGAGGAGGGACAACTGTGAGTGCCTCCTTGACTTGTGACGAGACGGAGTTGAGGCCCATCATTTCACTTGACACTTCTCAAATGGTAAAATAAAATTCGGGAAACATGAGACCTAGTATTTAATTTTTCTATAAAACAAAAAAAACTTTTAGTGCAATATTCTGCACCTGGACGAGGAGAACATGACTTGCGTTGCAGGAGCTGGAATAACTGGAAAGGACATTGAGAGCGTTTTGAAGGCTCGAGGATATACTTTGGGTCATGAACCAGATTCTTACGAATTTTCGACGTAAGGCGACAAGTGGATATTTGGACTGCTAATGAAACTTAATGGAAAGCTGATGAGTAGGATGATTTTTTTAGATTGGGAGGCTGGGTAGCTACCAGGGCGTCAGGAATGAAGAAAAACAATTATGGAAACATCGAAGACATCGTTCTTGGGGCGAAGATGGTAACTGCGGCAGGAATTGTGGAATCTTTCACTGGATGTTGTCCCAGGATCTCTGCTGGGCCATCTGTGATGGGTTTCATGTTGGGCTCAGAAGGATGTCTCGGTGTGATTACGGAAGTCCATGTTAAGTTGAGGTGTCTCCCCAGAGTCAAACAATATGGTTCCATCGTGTTTCCCAACTTTGACATTGGAGTTTCATGTCTCAGGGAAATTGCTAAGGAGGTATGAATTTCACACTTGACACTGTCTTGATTTGGTGCATAATGTATGTTGATGCATATAATTTGGCAGAGATGTCAACCTTCCTCAGTCCGTCTCCTGGATAACGAGCAATTCCACTTCGGTTCTGCTCTTCGTACGGAGCTTAGCTACTTAGACAGTTGGAAAGAATCCATAAAGTTGGCTTATCTTACGAAGTGGAAAAGATGGGACTTAAACGAAATCAGTGTGGCTACCCTGCTTTTCGAAGGTATTCAAAATGCTGCGGTCCAGGAAACAATCGTTCAAATGCTAACTGCATTATTAAATCCGTTCAACAGGGAACGAAGATGCGATTGCTAGCCAGGAAGCAAAGATATATTCGATTGCAGCCAAGTATGGAGGTATGGCAGGTGGAGGTAGAAACGGAGAAAGAGGATACAACCTTACTTTCGTCATTGCTTACATAAGGGTAAGTGCAAATTCTTAATTTCACAATGACACATTACGCAAATTGACTTAATAGATGCTTATGCGTGAATGACGTAGGACCTTGGATTGGACATTCGAGTGCTAGGCGAGAGTCACGAGACATCAGTGCCTTGGTCAAAAACGAAGGACTTGTGTAGAAATACCAAACTCCGTGTGGAAGAAGAATGTCGAGGTTTGAAAGCCACATAGCATTAAGCGCCTAACAATCTAAGATTACATACGATTACTTAATTTTTGTTTAGAGCGAGGACTGGAGTGCTTCGTGAGTTGTCGAGTAACTCAAACTTACGACAGCGGCTGTTGCGTCTATTTCTACTTGGGAGTGAAGATCGAGGACAGTGAAGACGCTGTGGGAATTTTCAACAGCTTGGAGGAGAGTATGAGATGTGAAATTATTCGAAATGGAGGTTCCATTTCTCATCATCACGGAGTCGGAAGGATGAGGAGGCAATGGATGAGAGAGACTCACTCTGTGCCTGCGTTAAGGGCTATCCAAAGCGTTAAGAATGCCTTGGATCCTACAAACATATTTGCTGCTAAAAACAACGTGTTCGGTCTGGAACTCGAAGTCACTGCGATTTCTGATACGGACGGACTACCAGAGAAAAGCTCACAATAATTTATGAGAAAACTAAATGATCAATTAAAATCATATTCTACTGAGGCTGGTGTGATTCCTTTGCATGATCATGCGATACACGGAACGTGAGAACAATATATTGAGTTTAATTAGCGTGTTTATCATTAGTGGTAGAAAATTCATGCAACTTTTCTTCTGTGACTTTTCAACAAATTACCTTGTTCGTGAATCGTGTGCTCTTGCGTGTGTTAACTATCTATTATATAACTTATGAGGCGAACTCATAAGCGAAGATAATCTCATATTATGCGAGAGACTTAGTGGAAATTACACATTAAAATTGCACAGCTAACAAATCCCACGTCTCCGTGATATGAATGAAAACCAATGGACGTCTGACTGAATAATCATTAAAACAGTTTGTTTGAATACAAATTAAATTGTGGTCATTCAAGCAGGAATAATAGGATACAAGTGCTTGTAGCGGGCCCATGCCTGATTCACATGGTCTTATTAAGCAACATGAATAAAGCGTTATAGGTTATGAAGGATCTAATTAACGAATATTTTGAACAAATTATACTATACTTGCTTAAAAACCTGATACTGGAAGCGTAGTAACTTTCCATTGATTTCGTATAAAAGGCGTTCCTTACTCCGGTAGTCAATCATTATTTATTTGCTATTTGAAGAAGTCCGAAAGCTAACTATCTGGATTAGCCGGTCAACTTTGATACTCATACACTCGATAAGACATCTCACAGAGGTTTCCTGGTGGTTTAATTAATTCGGTTTCCACTGATTCCCCCGCATAATGGGCATCTGTAACTTCAGAATATATTTGTGGATAGTGTTCTGTGCGATCTTGATGGAATTACTAGCAGTTTCAAGTAGTCCCACAGGAGACAATCTATCCAGACAACCCAGAGCTGCAAACCCTGATCCTCAAAGTCCAGAGTTCGGGAATTTCTTCGACAACCTTGTTCGAAATTACTACTCAGCACTACATGAACGGCAGAACGAAGTGGCCAGTTTTCGTCCGAAAAGAAAACACTACACACGTTCGGAGCTGAGGCAAGTAATGTACTCACGCGGATACGCGTCTATTCTTGGATAAATGAGCTACTTAAGCTCATAGGAAAATGAACAATGTAGCATGCAGAAAAATATGTACAATGTTGACAATGTACAATAAGCAGGCAGGTTTTAGCTCCAGTTTTAAAGATACTCTAACAGAGTTACCAGACATTTTAATGCCAATTCCAATTGTGCAATAGCAGATATTTTTATACTGTTGATGAGCCCATTGTATGCATGTAAAACGACAATAAAACAATACGAGTGAAAAGACCAGCAGGGTTATTTAACCGTATCAATTTGAATTTAAAATGTATTGACTCTGGGGCTCGTAAATAAGTGTCGAAAAACTCAATGAAGAAAAATGTGTGTTACAAATTACAATGCTGGGTCAATCAAACGGAAATGGATTCATCGGCTTATTCGCAGCACGCATCCCCTGATGAACTGTTCGTAACATAATTGCACAATCGACATGTCTCGATAACTTCATCGAAAACAAGATCTGCGGGACAGCTCAGGGTGACCTCATTCCTGTGATCGGTGCCATTGGGGTGGAACAAGAACTCTCCTGAGCAGTCGCCGATCTTTTTGTAGTAGCAGAATGGATAGCATGTGGGGTCACTTTCATAGAGCTCCTTAGTTTCAGAATCCAAGTTCTCCCACGAGTCGCAACTTCCTCCTGTCAGGTTTTTATTCCAGTTGGGATTCCAGTAAAGATCAGGATCGCATTGATCTTGTTCCCACTGGCTGGTCTTCTTGTTGCACCTTTCGATTCAAAAAGTTTCTCATGTTGTACTCATGAGAGAGCAAAAGGAGACTCAAGAGCCACATTATTCATTATGTCAACCATACCTTTTGTACCCCGTACAGTATCCTTCCAGCTTACAATCCAGGGGATCGCAAGTGTTGTCATCTCCTGGAGTTGGGGTTGTTTCCGGGTCTTCTCCGCCTCCTCCTCCTCCCGTACAATTGGCTTCATTTGCCCATTCGCAGTTTCTGGTTGAGGAAGAAAAGTGGAGCTGACCATCGGGACATCGTTCAGGACCATCGGAGAGGTGACACGCTGCGCAATCCCGTTCAAAAGCGTTCCCGTTGGAACAGGTGATGAACTTTGTGCAGACAGAAGGATGGCTGTAGTCTCCGTCAGCTTCTCCAGTACAGTTGCGGTCGGTGGATAGCTTCAGGTTTTTTCCAACTAATGAGAACAAAGACGACGAGGATGGATCAGTAAATCGCACATAGCAAAAGTAATAAAAGAAGCGTAATTATTCCCCATGGTGGAACGTCGGCTTACCCACAGCTCCACTGGCACAGACCAGCACTACAAGGGCAATAAGATATTTCATCTTTCAGGACTCTTTAACTGTTTTAGTTGGATGAAGTTCTTCTACCTACCAGGACTTGTGAGGTTGTGGAGAAAGGCTCGTTTTCATGTCCTTTTATATGCAGAAAAAGGAGCTCAACAAGATTTACAATCCGAAATAGAGACACTTTCCCAATCCAAAAAATATAATGGTGAATGATGGGCTTGTCAAATATTATCAAAAATCTCTGACAGTTGGTTTATTTAAATTAATGTGGGATTAGTGCACAGCAATTTCATGGATACTAATAAACTAAGCTTTCACGCAAACAGCTCCTAATATTTTTTAGCAACTGAAGAATTTTTAGTCGGTAAAACGCTCAACGCGTCTCCACAAAGCGATGTAATCCGTAAGTAAACATGTATCACGATGATGATTCACAGTTTTCACAGTGGGAGTGTACGAAGCCGGCTCCAATCACCGATGATAACTCACTGGCTCAGGTAAGCTCGGTTTACTAGAGATAACCAAATTAACTAGGCCCTGAATTTAATCCTATACATGAAGTGCAGCACTTTTTCACAAATCAATGCACTTTTATTTGAATTCTGGAAATCTCTCATTTCCTGTGAACTGGAAATAGATTGCGTATGCAAACACGCAACTGATTTAATCCTTCAATTCTCTGAGTAAATATTCCAGTGGCTGGTCAAAACGACTACCTGAAGTTCTGAGCTCTGGTTAGCAGCAGGTTTCAGTGAATCATTAAGTGCTGCAATAAAATAAGTCATGCCCAAACAAAACGAAGAATAAATCAATGTTTCCTCACTGTGAATCAACAGACCTCTTGAGAATTTTAAATCCAGTGGGATGATGCAGATTAATTATTATTTGCCTTAATTTTCCTGACCTGATACAACTCACCGAAATAGTTTGTTGGTGAAGTGTAATAATCCTTTAGACATTGATTAATCCGTTCGAAGGAGAGACGCCAGAGATGGGCTTTAGTTGAGCGTATAAAAGGTCCCGAGAGACCTTTCCTGATCATCAATTCGTTTTGAAACCTGAAGCGGAACTTGCAGCACGACGACACATCTCAGTCAACATGAAGCAACAAGTAGTCTTACTGATTGTCGCCTTGAGTGTGACTTCAACTTTTGGTACGTTTTAACAGAAATTCGCATATTTCCAAATGTATTATTTCTACACGTCGAAAATAGAAATAAATTATAATTAAGCATCTGCATTATTAAACAGTTCAAGTAATTAGCTATAAGCCTATACGTGCAATGCTAATAATTGTGTTTGATTTCGGGGATTTCAGCCAAGTCCAGGAAAATCAAACCGTTTGCAGGATACGATTGCTCCGGAAAGCCAAATGGAAATTACGAACATCCCAGCGACTGCACCAAGTTCATAAGCTGTTCTAATGGCTACACTTACGAGATGGATTGCGGTGCTTGCCACATTTCTGAAGGTCCAGATCGGTGTCCAGATGGAAAACTTCATTATAATCTCCCTACTGATAGTTGCGAGTGGGCATTCATTGCTCAGTGCAGCAACCGTTGGAGTTCATCAACTGTGGAGCCTGAGGATCCCACTACGGAGAAACCCAGACCTCCCACTACGGAGAAACCCAGACCTCCCACAACTGATCGGACCACTCAACCACCCACAAACGCAACGACTGAAGCTCCCGTAACCTCTGACCCTGAAATTGGAGAACCTTGCAACCCCAACGACTGTAAACATGTTGGAGACTGTACTTCATTCAAGCGATGCAACAAGACTACTAGCGTCTACGACGAAATAAACTGTGACGGAGATCTCTACTGGGATCCTGAAGTGAATGCTGACGAAACTGGAGGAAGTTGCAACGAATGGGATAACCTGAGTGAGGCAGTTCAGTTGAAGTATTTGTCGGATGAGGTATGCTTTCCTCCTTGCTACTACAAAGAGAACGGCTCCTGCTCCAACACTTTCTTGTTCCACGAGACGAACAGTGACCACCGAGAAATCGAACAACTCAAGTGCCCCCCAACCCTCCTGTGGGATCAGAACAGAGAAACCTGCGGAAAGTGCTCCACTGTCCGCAAAGATTCCAGCGACAGTTCGTCTGATTTCTGCTGTGCCGAAGAATAACTTTTTTACACAGGCAGCCCCACATTCTCTTTCTAAAATTTCGCTTTTACTGACCATATTAGTTCAGCTCAGTTAATTCATTTAATTGGTTAATAAATCCCAATTCGTCCTTTAAATGTAAGCTTAAATTATTGTTCCATTTCGTCTCTGTTGGATGATTCATCTGATTCATCGGCATGCATGTTGCTTAATTGAGAAATGAGCTCAACTCACATGAACTGATCAACAATCAACTGAAACAACAACTCTTCCAGCTTTGGTCTTTCACATTTTCCTCTCCAGAATCCGTCACCTGCCCAAGCAAGGTGCCCTTGGTGTATCTTGATAATGTAGAATGTAGAAACGAAGCTAGCATTCGCATTCATGACTGAGCGAAATGAAATTCAAAAAAATAAAAAGATTCATAATTATGACTGATTTTGAAGGATAGAGAAATAATTCCATGAACTTATGATGATGAGCAGAACATACCTCATTAACCACATTGATAATCTAATAAATCCTTTTTTGTTGCACTCAGCACGAATTTGCACAAAACATAAGTGCTGATTTCCCGTCCGGCATGCTTAATTCACTTTGCTGTGGCAAGGCTGGCAAGGATAATTGAAGCAATTTCTATGAAATTATACATAAAACTCATTAATATATAACGTCATTCCGATCTTCAGGCATGACACTTACCTACAATACGTTCAACCTGAACAGTCATAAAAATGGCACTTGCAAAGCGTATAAACAACTCATTCATAGCAATTGTGTCAATTTTTGCTCTTATAGCGCCTGCCAAGGTCTTTGGAAATGACGGCATAAAAGTTTCAGACGCTCAGGAAACTTTAGAATCCTTCAGTAGGGAAATATTTGTGGGATCGCCGAATCCGGTACTATTGCAATGGGCTGTTAACTTATCAAGCCAACTTATTGAGTTTAACGTGTATGCTCCAACAAATGGATTCGTTTTTTTGGGATTCTCTCGTCGAAGTGGACAGATCGATGGAATTATTGGAGGTGTTTTTGCCAACGGGACTTCATATCTTTACGTAAACTGAGATAGAGTTAACAGCAATTTTAACGGGACGTTTGAATTTTGCCTTGCTTGTTTCACAGGATGTGCACTCGAGTAGCAATGCATCTTTTCCTTCCGGATTAGAAGTAGACAAAGTACAAAATTGGCATCTTCTCCAGGCTCGTGAAAACTCATCTCACACAACAATTTCCTTCTCAAGAGAACTTTCAACCTGTGATGAACTTGATGATGTACCTATCAACGTATGGCAAGATTACTAATCAGTAATCAACACAGACTCATTAATTATCCCGTTTTTAGCCTCTCTCATGAATGCATTATCATATTAAGCGAGACACACTGACACTTCATTGGGGATATGACATCGTCGATTTCCTTCCCGAGTCTCGCGATTATACTGGAGGCTCAACTTCTATTATTTTACTTAATCCTAAC
Organism: Isotomurus pseudopalustris; assembly: GCA_034698685.1. Classification (NCBI taxonomy): domain Eukaryota; kingdom Metazoa; phylum Arthropoda; class Collembola; order Entomobryomorpha; family Isotomidae; genus Isotomurus; species Isotomurus pseudopalustris. The sequence goes on from JAQGBV010001253.1 coordinate 15,963, forward strand.
CATTTACCGAAGTCAGAACCTAGGGGAAATTGGGATCTCCTTCAAACACACGAAGTTACTGGAGGAAGGACAACTTCGTACTGGTGCACAATTTACAAAGGACCTCAAGTAGATAAGAAGCATCATTTAGTCTCGGTAAGCTCATCCCTTGGTTATTTATGACTCGAAAATAAATTAGAAACACGAAAGTCACGAAACAAACGGTTGCTTGATTACAGTTTACACCATATTTTGAAGATGACCTTGCAAGAAAACATGTCCATCATTTCGTCCTGTACAAATGCCACAATCCTCCTCAGAGTCCCAGCAGTAAAATATACTTTGAAAAATATTTCAAAACCTCCGGCGGTGAGTGTTATGAAAGTCCAGGAAGCGTAGTTCCCACGAGAAACTGCCGTACTTTCGTGTACGCCTGGTCGTACGGAGGAAAAGTGAGGCTGAGATTACGCAACCGGATTATCTTTACTTTTATTATATAAACCATTCGTAATTCGAGTAATTGAGTTGGTTTAGGCTCTTTCATTGCCTGAAGCTGCAGGAATTGCAGTTGGAGAGGAGGAAAATGAATATTATATGCTTGAAGTACACATCGATAATCCCATGGCTCTACCTAGCTTACGGATTACTGCAGGAGTTCAGATAACTTACACGGATAATCTCAGGTGCAAATATGTAAAATGTTTCACTTATTACTTATTATTCCGATTCGTTACCATTAAATTAAACAATCTCATAAATCTCTTTCTCCGATAGACCTATGGACGCTGGAGTTTTTATGATGGGCAATGATGTCGGAGCAACTTTCACCATCCCACCAAACTCAGATAGCTTTTCTGTTTTTGGTCATTGCGGATCCAACTGCACGTGGAACCACTTTCCACCAGAAGGGATCAAAGTTTTTGGAGCACTTTTACATTCTCACCTTAAAGGTTGATAATCTATCAATTTTACAGTTCTGA
>JAQGBV010001254.1:0-16918 GCA_034698685.1 Isotomurus pseudopalustris
CTTCCAATTCCTTTACTTTCAATTCCTTACTTCCAATTCCTTTACTTTCGATTCCTTTACTTTCAGTTCCGTGAATCGTAATAATGCGATTCTGAGACGGGTTAAGTTTGTATCGGGAACGAAATCAGCATGTCAGTGAAAGAATTAAAGGATTGAAACACTAATCCCGTGATGGAATGACGGAGGAAGGCAAAGGTGGAGGTGGAAGTATGAGTTGTATGAAGAGATAAACCGTTGAAAAATGAAACCTTGACACGCTCCCCATTACTCTCCCTTCAAAATAGTAATTCCTTCACGTGGGACAAACCATGAAATGGAATGTCATTTCATTGCAATATTCAGATATTTAGACCGATTCCAAACCAAATCGAGGAAACTCATTAATCTGCTCCTGTGGACGGAGAAGCCAAAATGCATGCAACGAGGCAGACTTTTTCTCCTTAGCTATACCCTATTTATTATTTACATTCCATCTTAAGTAATAAGGGTGTTGTTGTATGAGCCATGAGTCCCCTAAAACCTGACGATTCTCATGTAAATGTGCTTTAAACGGGTCGTAAAGAATATCTATTGGCCACTAATGATGTGGCTATTGAGGAAAGCACTTTTACTTCAATTTACTGTTTGGCATTCATATCGAGTGAAATCTTAATGCACTTTTATGACATGTTTTCTCTTGTGGAATGCACATTTTGTGGTCAGTTTTACTTGTTCCTGGCACGCTTAGTTTTTACGAGGCATGTAAAATGACTTTCACTGGTGCGTACATATTTGGTAGTCCTTCTCTCTCTACTCCGTCTATTGAAGTACGTTGGAAAAAGTGAGCGTAAGTTTTCTGTGACTAGTTTTATGAATTCCAAGCACATACCTGTTTTCACTGAAGACAGCATTTCTTCGGAAGATCCTAGAGTTGCTTATAACGTCCAACTGTGGATTTCTATAACGCGGATAAACTAAAGGGGATGATGGTGTGTCTTGCTGTAACATGCGATTTCGGCATGGTTCATGCATCTTCTTGGATTCCACAGACGTGAAGACAAAAGGCGTCGGGACTCTTTCATTTAGGAATGACGTGCTCTCCATCTAAATCATCGTCAACAAAACTACCATGAGTAACTTCTGTCCTTAAAGGATTCCTTGCCCATAAAGAAGAAGCCTGGCTAGGAAGTAGAAAGTGAGAAGCAACCAAAGCTAACTTTGTAAATGAACTTCGTGAGACAAAATGTTCACACCGTGTTCAATGTGAAAGTGAAAGTAGGTATACGTGGGATGATTAGTTAAGTTCATAGTTAGCGTAGAAGTAAAGTTGGAATTTTTGGCAGCATGTTCATGCTCCAGGATGACACGGTTAATAAAAATTCTACTCGGGTTATCGTCAAAAGACATATAAGGAACCTTATAAATTCCCACGAGAGACTTTTACCGCAATGATGAGATTTCTAATTAAAACGTCTGCATCCAACTACCACTGCAACACTGCCTTTCCAATTATCTTGGGAAAATGACACTGGAGATGTATGGACCGAGAGAAAGCACGTAAGCATTTATATTGCATATTGCACGGAGAATCTACTTTCACGCGTTAATATCCGTTTCTTCTGGATTGAAATTAAGTGTGAACTGCAAGCAAACTACTGTACTTACGTGGAAATGATCCATCTTAATAATCCTAATCCTCCTAATCCCGTATTACAGCTCACATAGGTACATATTTACTTATATGCCTGGATACATTTTATTACACTGTTAGCAGTTGGATCAACAAAAGAAAGTGCAGTTATTGGAGATGACCTTAGTCCTTCAGCTCCATTCCAAACATGGTAATAATAAAAATAAAAGCTACACTCACAACAAAGAATAATGTCATTTCATGTGAAGGAAACAGAAGAGAGGAGATAGAGAGGGGAAGGACGTATAAAAATAAGAAAGCGAAACTTCTTGAAGGAGTTGTGTGGAGTCTAGTGTGTTTGTGTGGAGAACTCCCTCAGGAAATTGACGAAAATGTCATGAAAAATTATTGTGCATGAAAGCATACAATAAAGCACACGACACGAAGGAAAACGCACCGGAAATATCCGCGGTTTGATGCACTTCCGGACATTCTCTTCGAGAAATCTTGTAGCCAATTCTGCGACTGAGATTGACGTGGATGTCATTACATTACTTTCTCCCTCCGCCTTCTCCACATGTCCTTCTTGTTGATCTTGATGAACATAAGAATCATTTTTATTGCAATGGACTTTTTTGTTGTTGTTGGGGCCAGAAGAAGAAGAAGAAGCATTCATCGCAGTGAACTTTACGGTGTTCCTCGATCTAAATGACACGGTCACTTCACTTCTTGACCCTGCCTTTGGCATGGGTATTAAGGAAGATGGGGATGGTGGAGGTCTTGAAGGTAATGGAGGCTTTCTGTCTTTAACTGGTACATAAGGTTCTGTCACCAAACTAGACGAAGTTGGAATGAGACTTCGTCTCGTAGGTCGACTTGGATTGATTGTAATGTCTTTCTCCATTACAAAACTGTTTTGATTCCAAGTCCAACCTGTGGTGTCTTGAGACGTTTCCGTCTTAAAAGATGAAGTAATAAAGCAGGCGTTTCCCTGTTTATAACAGTTTCACACACAAACGCACGTAGTGAATTATGATTCAACACTTAACCCCTCACACACATGTTGACTTCTTAAAAGTCAAAGGTTACGTCTTCAAGTCTCAAGCCGAATTTAAACATTCCTTAGCTTTGCGTCTTTGAGAAATTCATCAGTCTTTCTTGTGCCTTAAGTCATAACAATGCTGAGAACGACATTTCTTTCATCTGAAAGACATAACAATAATTCACACCACTTAGCTAGTCGGAGGGAGTGAACCGCATGAACTGTTTTGACAACTAAATGTAGTTGTGCTACACCTGACTGACAAACTCTCTTACGGTGAAGACCATGTGTCCAACTCACACAAAAGATATTTGACTTGGTCACGTTAAGAAATCTCCCATTTATTATTTTACTTCTTTTTCCTCACTTGGGAGGCTTCACTTCAAACTCAAGTCCGACTAAACTGAAACTGCGTAACCCTTACAGCCAAGTGTAACAAATTCAGAAATTCTTGTCCTTCTTCAACTCTCACATTTGTTTCAACTTTTCACGATCTTCTCTCTCTGTTGTCTGTGACTTTGTTGTCCCACGGAGTTCTTAAGTACACTTGCAATTAGTTGTCCAAATTCTTCTTCACACACCATTTAAAATCCAAAAATGGAAAGTTTAGTTATTATAAAGACCTCTTCTTCTCTGCGGTTCGACTGAGACTGTTGTAAACATTTGTACGGTTGACGGTCTTGGGCACAAGTAGTAAAAAAGATGGGCATTCATGAAATATTCTGTGCTGAATTGATCAGTCGTACAAATAGGGTATTAAATTGGGAGTCAGTAGGGGTGGTGGTAAAATGCATAATAGTGAATAGAGGGTCCTTCCTCCGTCAGTGGGATGCACTTGTACAAGATGCGATCATTGATGCATGAAGTTAGCTTATGAGCTTTATACGATTACGGACAAAACATTCACCAATCTTGGTGATCTTGCACATTAACGCAGAGCTCAGTTACTTACATCGCATCGTAGTAAGTCAGTAGGGGATGATGATATTCTAGAAGTATAAATACATATACAATAGTCTATGCATCATCACCACTTGGCTTATCATAAATATTCCTCCAAAATAAATGAAAGGCTTTCTATGAAAAGTTTTGGATGGATATTTATTATAGATGCTGGAAGTTATTCAATACTTTGTGAAACTGATATTATGATTATCTCGTAGTGGTAAGTCACGAAGAAGATTCAAGAAGGGTCAAAAAGAGAATAGCAAAGAAGAGTGTGGAAGTATATTCTGTGATGCAGTAGCTCAGCTAATGTGGAAAGATTGAAGGGGTTGATGAGATGGGATTGTAAAATGGTGATGATGATGATCAACTACTCTAAATTCATAGGAAACGAATCTCTTTCAGCTTTTCTAAAGGAAAGATGAGGCTCTGTGTCTGTTTATAGGATGATAGTTCAATTTGGTTATCTTAACAAATACTGGATTAAATTACACAGTAGAAAAAAATCTTTCCATTCAGAAATACATTTCGAAATTAGACGGATGAAAATTTGTTGAGTTCGTAATTGGAAAATTGTTAATCGTCTAAACTCAATAAAATGGAGAAAACATTTATGAATTCTTGGAGGGAGAGCCGAGAGTAGAGAGAGTGAGAGTGTATGTTACCCTATATTATAAATTGCTTCAACCGATTACACGTCGTGTGATGTAGCGTCGGATAAATGAGTTGCGTTATGTATGAATGAAATCTCTTCGGGATGATAAATAGTCCAGTCCAAATGTAAATGTCACCCTACCCCCTCGCACACACACGCACAATACCGGAGAGTAATCGTAACAGTGTAGAAGAGTGTAGGTACCCCAACGAAAGGTTGCGTCTCACAAAGTCACTCTGAATTCGGGTTTTATATGAGTCAGTCTTCAGTTGAGAGTTCAGTAGTACCCACTGCAAGAGTATTATAATGTTTTATGCGAGACATGAACTGAATAACACAAAAATTACATTATGTGTGAATGCACAAAGCACAAGTGAACGGGACGCTGGAGGAGAAGGATGACGGAACTCCAGATTGGAACTATTCTCGAGTTCTCCAGCTTTTGCACTCCAGCAGAAGTTGCTTTGCACTTGCAGCAGCCTCCAGGCTTCATGTAAATTGTTATGCTAATAAATCATAAATGTTTTCTTTCTCGAAGCACGTGCTGCAGTGCACACTGCACTCCCATGTAGTAAATCTTAATGGATTTGGCTAACAAGGACTGAGGAACTTATCCAGAGGCAAAGTTGAGTCAGAAGACAGATTTATTAATAAAATTAAACAGTGTCACTTTACCCCTCTTTACGCACTTTCACTCTTCCGTGGAATAACTTCCTACTTCTCCAGGATCACTCAGCCGAGTAGTGTTGGTGCTTTATGGTAAACTTATGTCACTATTAAAACCTCCGATAAGCTCGTAATAATGCGAGAGGTTGAGAGTTGAGTGGCTAGAGGAATGTGTCTGCTCTTGATCTTAATATAATGTCTTTCTTGGCATGTTCAAAAATTAACAACTTCCTATCCAGTGAAGCTTAGAGAAAAAAATGAAGAGTTGCGTGAGGAATTTGGTTTTTATCAGTTGTTTGTATCACTTGTAAATTGAAAGTAATCAAGGGGGCTTGTAGGAGGAAGTTGTAGATGGAAGGAAGGTAAAGAGATGAGATCGGATTAGGAGATGAGTGCAGAAGTCAAAGATGTTAGATGTGTGTGTGTTTGTGTCTGGAACAGAGCCTATCTTCATAAAATCCATGAACGCATTTCATTCCTGGATTCCTCTAACAGTCTTTATTCTCACTGACTGGGTGCTTATTTGCTTAAGGACTCGACTAATGTACTGTACTAAACTTCCCTCAAAGAAACTTTCTTCCTGTGCAGCGTCTACTACGTTATGGTAAAGATCAAGTATTTTTTCCACCTCCACATGAAATAACCCACCATTGCTACATACGCATACTACATACATCATTCATAAAAATTTTCTCGTACAATAATAAAACAGTGCTTACACATTCGTGTGAAATACTCTAGACACAAGTAAAAAACGGGATGACTAGACAGATAATTCGCTTCTTTAGTAGCGAACACAGTCGCACTGTTGACTGTTGGACGGATTGAAATAGCATTCATTGTATATAAAATTGTATATTGCTGGTTTTAATAAGAAAGGACAGATCTGCAGTTTAAAGTGTGTATAACTTACTAACTAATAAATGGAGTATGACCTCTGTGAAATAAGGGATTAAATTGACCTACAAGATTAGCTTTCTGCAAAGGGTAAAGATGAGAAGTACATGGAAAGAAGTTATTGAAAGTCTGCTTTTACTTGTGTAGGTTGTGTCGTTCATAAATTAAAGTTAATCCCATGTTATGTCACATTGTTCTTGATCATTTGTTTCTTGTCACATCTGTCAACCTCCGTCATTACTCTCGTGACTATTTTAAGACTTAGTGCAATTCATGCAAATCTCCTGTTCACTACATAAACTACAAATGCAATCTGTGCTCTCCAGTTTGGATTTGTTCCTTCTTTGGATTCATTGCTGGCCTGGTCTGAAGTCTCAATCTCAATTAGTAAATTACTGCATCATTTCTCCTTTACATTCCTCGGATCGAGTCTGTTGTTCTACCAGCCAGACTTTGAGTACCAGACCCTTTCCGAAGCTCAATTACTCTGCAGCAGATCTTCGTAATCTTCATGACGAAATACAGACCACACGTTCTCCATGCAATTAGCCTAACACCACGAGACTCTCTGTTGGTCCCTTATAACCTCTAAATACATTGTTATTAGATTTTCCTTCCTAAGTGAGCCAAACACGGAGTATTATATACGGCTCTGCGTCTGCCAATGTTCATAAATATCTCGACGAAGTTTCTTAAGCCTCAGCTTAACATTTACAGCCATGCCCCTGCTCTGTCATGCAGGCATAAGTTTACGACCGGAAATTTTGTGAAATAGCCGTGAAAGAAGCATATCATTAAAACACAAAAGGTTGGACGTGCTGACTGAAGCGCACTCCTTCGTTGGCCATGTATTTTAATGACAATATACAAATACTCTATAATAGTTGATTACTGTGTACTGTCAACTGTGTATGCATGCAAAGTTATCCAAACAGGCAATTTGATTCTGCATTAGTTTTGTAATAAACCTTTTTGATGCGGCTTTATCTGGGATTCTGGTTTTACGATTTATCTGAAAACATGGGGAAATAAATAAAAACAAATAATCAATCAGTTATTTTGACATGCATTTTTCAATAATTTTATTCGAGCATAATATAATCTACGACTCCGATGACAGATGCTAAATAATTTATTATTGCTGTATGTATTTGATGATGATAAACAGATTGAGTTAATTAGTTTATAAGGTTAATCCAAACGGAGAATGAGCAGTATGCGTAAACATTATCGTCGGATGGAGATAGTGTCCACGAGGTACTAACTTTACCCTTTAGAAAAACGGTAAAGTAAAGCAATTCAGAATAGAACAGTAAACTCAGAATGCATCAAAAGAATATAATACTTACAGTAGAGCCTTGTCCGAGTGTACTTTCTAATTTAGGATCCGCATACAAATGACTCTTCAATGTGTGTCTCCGGAAAGCGACTGCTGGGCATGACTCAAGTTTCAGATTCTCACACTGAAATTCTTCAGCGATGTATGACCCATACGCTCCAGTGCCAGGGACGTTCCAATATGGGACAAACACTTGGAATCTGATATCGTTTGCGGATTTGGGGGCTTCGAAGTAGAAGTCTATTTCGACTGGGGTCTTGAAGCCCTTTTTGACATCGCATGGTTCTCTCTCACATCCTGCAATCCTTACTGAAGATATGTTAGCTCCAGACTCACCCCCTTGGACATGACCTTAGCACATATTTCCAGTGAAGAATTATTCAAAAGTAGATTCATACAACAATATGATATATATGGACAAAATGACCTTACAGAAGATGTTTTCCCCATTATTTACAACCGTAGTGCAAACGATTGAAACCACAGCAAGCAGAATAACGCTGATAGAAGACAGACTCATGATCAATTGCAAAGTTGAACTTCAGGTGAACAAAGTGAGTGAGAAAAACGGCTGAGTAACAAAATCTTTTTATACTACTATTTTTGTAAATGTATAAGTACGAATTCTTGATGCTTTGATTGTGTTTTAGTGGAATGACGCAGGACTATTGAGCAACCCTGGGAATGACGGATTAATGGACTATTTATTCAATGATTATTTGTTCCAAGAAGTAAGCGGTTTGTCAGGATGATAATCACAAAATCTTTTTATGCTGCTATTTTTATTTATATAAATACGAATTATTGATGCTATGATTGTATTTTATGTTTTAGTGGAATGTCGTATTAATGGACTATTTGTAATGATTATTCGTTCCAAGAAGTAACCAGTTTGTCAGGATCATAGAAGTAGATAAATAGACGTCGATGAAAATCGTGGAATCTACAGTCCTGCCGACTGCGGCTGTTCTATTTTGGCTGGGCCAGATCCAATGAACTGACTTATCAATATTTGCTATTGCACATAGTATGATTGCGTCAACAGGTTTGCGTCCAATAAATAATTATGGTTTTGCAAGGGATTTATTTGCAAACCGGTACATGCTTATAAATTATTCAAAATTGGTTTATGGGTAATATGTTTATTATTACAGATAAATTTATTTTCCCGATTGTCGTATTCAAATATATCTAGTTCTATGCACGTCGATATTCTACGAAAGCAAATTAACGAACAAATTTAATTATTATAAGTAGTCGTAGATAAATTCAAAGAGTTCAAATTCACAATTCGGACGATATTTAATTGCCATACAAGTACTTAAAACATGAGATTACACTAAATGTTATAGGTACTATAAATGTAATGTGGTTTGGCAATACAGCTGGCATGTTCTTCCGATAGCAGCTAGGTACGTTTTTTACTGAGAATGGGAATATAGTATAGTCAGTGCTCTAAAGAAGCACACGAATTCCTCCAGAGACAGCTAAGCTTAACTTATATTCAAATTCACCTGAAATGTTTTAATTTAACGCTACGACATTTTATGCGTTGAATAGCTTTCAGTGAGCAACTTACTAGAATGGACAGTACAGTTTATATGCAGCACAATATGCAAGGCATTTTAAAAGTCAGTAGGAACTAAATTCAATCAAGATGCACTGCAATAGCTGAATGAGATATGAGATAATCAATCTTAACTTGGTGCGAGTTACGACAGGCATTGCTTAGAAAGCTCCATCACATTTAAGGTTCAGTACTGGATATTACAAAACACGTTCTAAAGTTTCAGAAAGCACACTCACTGATTGTACTATATTTTCAACCCAATCATCCTTCATTATATTGAATATAACCTAACACTAACAAGTACACGTAAAGAGGTAAGATATCATTAATGCAGCAAGTACTGTAGATACTTCAATTCATGTATTTCGCACAATAGATCGAAGAATATTTAAATATCTTTAAGCATGTTCTCTTTAGTCATAATTTATCGTCAGACGTCATAAAACAATCTTGCTAGTGGATACCGTATTGTGAATGCCAGGCAGCTGCAGAGAATCTGTAGAAATAATCAAGATATTCAATTAATAGTAAAGAACCACATGCAAAGTAATGTGAATAACACCAAAATTACTTGAATGAGAAGGATGATGACAGTTGTACTTCTTTCGTGCATAGGACCGAAGAATTTGAGTACTAGGTTAACCAAAGTGAAATTGTTGCATTCCATGTATTGCTTGTCCTCGCCGACATTTCGGCTCACGGCAAGTAGACCCAGTGATTCAAGTAGATTAATCGACAGGCGTCCCAAGAAAGTTAATTCCTTCGGTTTGAACCGGACCACACTCATTTCTATGTTATTGGTGATTTTATTGTATCTAAGAACATGGAAAACGACACAATACTTATATTCCCCTTAGATTCAGAAACTTTAAACGGGTAACGGATTTCAGAGAAATAAATTCATTACGTACCTCGGTAATCGGTGCCTGGGACAGGGTACCTGACGGAAGACTTGAGGAACTGAATACACAAAGTTAACCACCTGCAAATAAGTAAACCATTAGTTGATTATGACAAAGCAGAAGCTTAAAGATTCATGAAGCCTTTGGTTTGAACGAATAATATTATACAACAATATCTGATTTCAAATATGTCGCGTGCAGAGCCAAGGAATCTGACCATTTATTTTGCATTTTGCAGAGTGAGAAATCGATGTTACATTTACTGTTGTTAGACCCGTAAAATTGACACAGAGTTAGATGTAGCTAAGCCAAATAGTAATTCAATAGCGTAATATTTTAATTAGTTCAGTCACGAACCTGAGGAATGAAAAATAGCAAAAGAGTTTTGCTAAAGTGACCTAGAATCCCGATAGTTGCGAACAGCATTCCTGCAAAGTAGCAGTAGGTATCACCAACGAACACTTGAGCTGGGTACCTTATCAACAAAATAGAATCATATTCCACCGTGTATACAAACTTTATCATATTCTTCATTAAAGACAAAACAATGTTAGTCTATGATTTCATTAGTTTCGGCCTTTACCAGTTATATCTTAAGAGAGCAGCTGAAGTGGCTATGAACGGAAGTAGGAGATGAATCGAAAACATGTGAGCATGTGAAGGAACATCTCCCATGTACACCTCAAATGAGTTGTAAATCAACACCGAAACAGCAATCACAAAAGCTTGACCACATTCCAATCCATTGATTCCGGCAAGAATGTTGATTGCGTTTGTAGAGAACACCACGACCATTCCCATATAAATATAATACAATATTCCTAGAATATTTAAAAAAAATGAGTTATTTGCCCCACAAAACTCCAAGAAACAAGCCACCGAACTTTGGACATACCTAACTCTACTGACTGGCCTACAAGCGGACGTAAAGGCTTGGGAACAATGACGAACGTAACATCAAAAGTAGCATAATAGACTAGAAGAAGTGGAAGAGCTGCAATGGCCGGAAGGAGAAGTTTGACTCTCCATGGAACGTCCAAAACATCATCTGCAAACCCCAGGAGTAAGATACATGTCACAGCCAACAAAGCTGTGATGTATTCAACCAACTAAAATTCATAAAGAAAATTCCCATCAGAACTTTTGCTCCGCAGTCGAGGACTACATAAATACAACAGAGCACGTGCTTTCTTCAAGCAGACTCCATTACTATTCCACTCTCGAAATGAATTTTTACCTCATGATGTGGAAAACTCTCTTTCTGTCGAATAAATTCTTGTCCGAATCTTGCAGGAATAAATAGAAACATACAAACTAGATACACACATCCACACAAAACTCCGACCGCTTCTGGCCTGTGAAAAACAAAAATATCCAAAAATACCAATTTATTATTCAAGAGATGAAACTACAGAATCAATTACAGCGGCTACACTACTCGGTATCAATCACTACGCCAGGAGAAAGTCTGCAGGTGATATGTTTATCGGAATTTTTAGCGTGCCCACCGTTTCCTACAACGAAGCTTCACGTAGAAGAAGCATCGACTGTTTCATTGATAAATCTAATCTAATTTCAATTGAGACGAGAGCAAATAACATTTCCTCGCAAGTTCCCTTTGCATTTACAATAGGCACCTATTTGCTCACGACACATGACATTCCCAATTCCCTACAACCTTTAACCGTAGCTTATAAAACAGTTTGTTTGATACCACTTGAACTTTCCCAAAGCGGAAGCAATTTAAGCGATACCAAAGGGGATTTCATAAAGCTGGTTGTACACCACACAATAGACTTTCTCCATCCTTAGGATGAGGCTTTCTTTCTAAAGAAAAAAAGACACGGAAATTGCTTACACTTCAGCTCCAGTGGACTTGCACAGATCAATTCCAAAAAGATTTGCCCGTACAAATACATCTCTGAACTTGGCTATGAGTCTGCAGGTAACGAAATAAGCTCCCACGCTGAGGAGCACAAGAGCCCATAGATCAGAGGGCATGTTGGATGATATAGATGTGTACTGGATGAAGACCCTCGCACACACAGCCAACAACTTTCACCTCCACATTTAATTCACTCTTAGCAAAATCCTATAAAAGAAGTCTCGTATGACCACTCCACGGAACGATCCACCCAGGACTTCCCTCATATGTGAACACTTGTTCCACGGAAAGATTCGAGTAGCTTTCTAGATATCTCCACAAACGATCTTCCGTCTTCTCAGTTGTAGACCTTTCCTTCGTGTACCTGCAGAATGAAAGTTGTATTTTGTATTACTTTCTTCGCCATAAAAGAGCACACAATCACCTGATGAGAATATAAAAATTTAATTGCACAGTTGGGCTCTCCTTATTTCCACAACATTCGAGGTCTCATAAAAACCAAAGATGCGCAATATTCCCTTACCTTTCCATTTGACACTTTCACCACGATGAAAGTTACATTTACTCTTGTATCACGTATATGCGTTAAACAGTTAAGCTACGCTTTAATTTTGTGTAGCTCAGTAAAGAATTACCCTTTCAGCCAAATGAAACCCTTCAATTATATTGCCTGCCTCACCTATCAATGCTGAATGTTATGAACGGGCGAAACTAATGATGTTCGTAAAAACCATTCATACAACTTCATGTTTATCTGTCTATGAGCCTGACTCGGTGTCCAGTTGTTGTGTATAAATTACCTACTGAAATAACCATTGACTGACTGGGAAGAACGAGAGGAGCCAATAATCGATCAGTACTTTCTCTCAATTCCTACTTCTTCATATTTGCAAACATTTCGGACTGTCTGTGTATGTATCATTCGCTTTACTTTACAGTAAGACAGCAGACAGGCTCCACCAACTTTCTCCATTTGGGAAACTAAGCTAAAATTATGCCTATTTCAATTTTCTACTCTTACTGCCTACCTTCACTGGGTGGAATGAATTTTGATTTGGGTCGGACGAACAGACACTGCTGGCACTTAAATACATGAAATTCAATTTAAATATGCTATGTTCGCGTTATTTTAAGTTCTGTTTGCTAACGACGATGATGAAGATGAAAGTGGATTCGGCTTGTTTAATTCTATCTTTCACAGTTTTTAATACGAATGATGACACAAATACTCGCAGACGAGTCTTTTTGTACAGCTAAACTACGTTGACCTGACACATACCTGGGTTTATAGACTTATTATTAGCGAGGATAGAACAGCTACACTAAAATATCGATTCTGCGGAAGTGAACCATTGAATGAGCCTAGTTTTGAAATAAACTACTTTATTTACTACTATTACCTGCGTGTCTGAAATATAAGCGTCTGCTTAATCTACGTGGCTTTACGCAATGAGAGCAATTCCCTGTCCAAATCATAAATGCATACACGCACGGTGTACACGTATATTTCAATCTCGTTACCCACATGATCTCTCCAAAAAGGAATTTACTTAATTCCCCAGGCCTTCATGTAATCAATGTGATCCTTGTGCCTCATGCATTCTACACTTTCACTACTTTCACTTCACATGACTTTCAGCCGTCGATCAAATCAATACCCAACTTCAGAATACCTTTTATGAACACTTGAGTATTCGGCTTCGGCAATGATCATCTATAGTCACAATGCGCACAGATCAGAGTTTCATGATCGCGAAATAAATTACACCACCTACTTAAATTGCTAACAAATAAGCACAAAAATTGTCAAGATATTTTGGATTCTTACCTTTGAGCACATTGTCATGTGTTTATGTTTCAGTTCTTCCGGTGCTTTGAGTTCTGATGTCAAACGTGAATCAATCCACCTAAGAATAATGATTTACGATAATTGGATAGATATTTCGGTGTTTATTGAGGACAAGTGGGTGAAGAAGTAGGGTATTTCGGATTTTCGGATGGAGGAAGTGTGGTAGAGAAAGCAGGACTGTTGTTCATGGGATGAAGTGCAGCAGGTTTCTTGGGAAGTCCATCGAGTGATTTTGTGTGGTGGCCGGTTGGTGACGTCCACATTTCCCAATGCTCATGTCTCACTCCGCCTCCCGAGCAGAGCCAACACTCAACCACCTCCGCTCTCTTCTGTGTCGTTGTAGTAGTGAAAGCTTCTATAATTATTGCTGTTTATTCCTATCTATTTATTATTTCAAAAAATTAATTAAAAGTCTGTAGTTTAATTGACGCGTAAAAGAGGAAATGGGCTCTTCGAAGAAACACAAGGAGGAGAAGAAGGATAGAAGCAAGGACAAGAAGGATAAGTCCTCCCGGCGAAGTGGCGAAGAAGTTTCGAAGAAACGCAGTAAGCATAGGTCGAGATCGAGGTCACCTCGGAGTCCTGTGGGAGATGGGGATTCACCGGAGAGGTCACCCCCAAGGGAATCCAGGGAGAGGAAAAGGAAGGTTAAAGATAAACGAAGACATGGAGAAGATTCTGAAGGTACAGCTTTAATGGCTTGGTTAATGATTACGTAGTTGGATAGAATATTAGACTTACTTCACTAAGTTGAAAGTTGAAAGTGGAACTGAAACAGAAAGTGAGGACTGAGGATGTTGAGGGATGACATGTGGACAGTGACTACTGAATTATTTGTAATTTTTGTTGCAGGCGACAGGAAGAATGTCGAAGTTGAGAGGTGAACTTGTGACGGATAAATGACGAAGGCAGTTATCTTTGGAAACTCATTTCCGTCACCCAGTTCACTTCAGTAAGGTACAGGTAAGCAGAGCTAATGGGCCGAGAAGCGATTGATTTAGCTCACTTATTTCAGTTGGAATTTTTTAAATGATAGTATTGTAATTGCTTATTATTTCGTGCACTTTATATTCAAAATTATAATGGTTTTGGTTTTTTGCGTGGTTTACAGATTCTGATGTACCTGTGGCAAAGTCATCGAGGTATGAGGAAGGTCAAAGACAGCAAAGGCATGAAAGTAGATCGCCTAGTCCGAGTCGACAGTCCGGCGATGGATCTTCATTATCTATCGACGAGACCAATAAGCTTAGAATTAAACTTGGATTGAAGCCGCTGCAGATGGAATCTTACTCAACCAAGCAGCCTCATCAAGCTTCACAGTCTTCAGCAAAGACTTCGAAGAATGAGGAGCTAGAAGATGGTGAACATGAAGAAGAAGAAGATTTTGATGAAGAAACGCTGCGTCGAATTCGAGAGGAACGTGAAAAGGAAGGGGAGACGTTTTGGAAAGAAAAGACAGATTTTGTTCATGCTCCTGCTGAAAGTTTGACGCAGAAGCGTAAAGCTGATAAGCTTAGGGAGAAATTGACAACTATGAAAGAGAAAAGGAAAATTGAGTCGAAGATGCTTGATGCGAAGGGTTTGGGAGAAGATTCTGACGAAGAAGACTTGGATGCTGCGAAGTGGGTACTGAAGCAAAAAGAAATTGCACAACAGAAAGCGCTTGCTGCAAAACGAGTAAGAAATCCTAAATTATTTGGCTAGTATAGTGTCAGCAATCAAGCAGATATTGTGATAAAAATTTACATTTATGATTTTAGGCGAAAGAGCTGGATGATTTGGACAACGAGTTTGGAGTGGGAGAAGTTGTTGAGTCGCAATTCGTGAAGCAAAGAAGGCAAGCGTATTCCGGGAATGATTTGAGAGGAATGAAAGTGCTTCATGATCAGGTAAGCTTGAGAACTTGCGACTATTATGGAGAGGAATGACAAAAGAATAATATTTAATCGTAATATTACAAATAACCTTTTAATCATTACACTATTAGAATTGCCTTTGTGTTGTGAATTACAGACTCGGATTAAAGAAGGAGAGCAGGTGGTCGTTGTTTTGAAAGATAAAGGTGTGTTAGACGAAGACGACGATGCATTGATCAATGTTAATATGGTGGACGACGAAAAGTTCGAAAAGGTTTGAAGCGATTTTTCATGTGTAATCCAATTTATAGAACTCAAAACTTGATTTTGATTTTGCAATGTTATTAATTTAGAATGTCGAGAATAAGAAGCTTCGACCTGAGTTACATGGATATAATGCATATGACGAAGTTGACTTCGATAGTGCGGGGAATCTGAAGACCAAGAGTCTCTTGGGGAAGTACGATGA
The DNA here is from genome assembly GCA_034698685.1 of Isotomurus pseudopalustris. Taxonomy (NCBI): domain Eukaryota; kingdom Metazoa; phylum Arthropoda; class Collembola; order Entomobryomorpha; family Isotomidae; genus Isotomurus; species Isotomurus pseudopalustris. The sequence continues at coordinate 15,685 of JAQGBV010001254.1, forward strand.
AGAAATATCCGGAGTTCAGCAGGATACTTTTGTTATTGGGGAAAATATTTCCGACGAAACAAGACGAGCTCGCATCAGAGAAAAAATGATCAGGTCTGATAAAATTCTTGAATCAGCTGAAGGAACATCATTACGTCTGGCATCTGATTTTTACACTCCCGATGAAATGGTGTCGTTCAAGAAACCTAAGAAGAAGGTATGTATATATTCGCTGAAGTAAATGGAAGAGCTACCTATCATACAAGTTGAATTTATAATGTTGTGTAATGAATTTCCAGGTTCGAAAAGTGAGGAAAGTATTGAAAGCTGATGATATTCTGAAGCTAGATACGGAAATCAACCCTGCTCCTGCTGGTGTTATTAACCAACAAGATTTGGGCTCAAGGAAGACATCTTCAGCTTCAGGAAATTTTATAAAATCCGAGCCCCAAGACATGGAAATTGACTTTGAAGTGGATGATTTGCGGCCTCCTAGTAAGACCCACTAAATATTGACCTTTTCGTAAAATAATTGTGATTTGTGCATTGTCGTCATTTGGAGATCTTTAACTTTTAGATACTGAGGTTGACATTTCGGATGTGAAGTTGGAGGACGAAGGAGATATAGATTTCCAATTAGCTCTTAACAAAGCTCGAAAACTGAAACAAAAGCAGTCTGCCGAGAAGAAGACACCAAATGTATGTTGCTAGTTGAACAAGTTGAACTTTTATTTAACTTCCTAATTTATAATTTATCGAAACAATCTTTAAAAAATGCTTATTCCTGTTTAAATGTGTAATAGATGGCTGACTTGATTCTTCAAGATATCGAAAGAGAAGGTCAGAGCGCTCGAGAGGCTCACGATCCTGGTTCTTCTATTGTGCTTCATTCTACAGCTGAGTTCTGCAGAACACTGGGTGATATTCCAAGTCTGGCCGCTGAAAATCTTTACGGTGACGAGGAAATGGTAATTAAGCGATGAACTTTCAAGATAAATTGTAGTTAAAAATGGCATTTCATTGACATGACTGTTATTATTGATCATAGGACTTCGAACAAGAAGAAAAACACAATGCCTTAGCCGAAGATCGAGGAGCTTGGAATGAAGTAGATATAGGTGAGTTGATAAAAACTTTACGCGTTTTCAACAGGATTTTACCTAAAAGATGTTAATCAATGGGGGTATTCAAAGTAACGCTTCGCAAAGCTTATTTAGCAAAGTTGCTAAGTTGCGAAAACTCTAACGTGAATACA